>JAMOIN010000952.1:0-69918 GCA_024666655.1 Dascyllus trimaculatus
TGTTTCACTGTCAGATGCTGTTTAAATATGATAAATATGAAGGCAAAAGCTTTTTCCAGTCACATTGTATGAAGGAATTGACTCCATACAGTGAGTGGCAAAAGTGGCATTTTCAGCGCTCGAAAAGCTGTTTTAGAGCATTAGACATAGCAACAGTTTACAATTTGAAAATCAATGTTTACAAACATGTTTCACTGTCACATGCTGTTTTAATATGATAAATATGAAGGCAAAAGCTTTTTCCAGTCACTTTGTATAAAGGAATTGACTCCGTACAGTAAATGGCAAAAGTGGCATTTTCAGCCAGCGAAAAGCTGTATTAGAGCAATAGAAATAGCAACAGTGCACTTTTTGAAAATCAATGTTTACAAACATGTTTCACTGTCAGATGCTGTTCAAATATGATAGATATGAAGGCAAAAGCTTTTTCCAGTCACGTTGGATGAAGGAATTGACTCCATACAGTGAGTGGCAAAAGTGGCATTTTCAGCACGCGAAAAGCTGTTTTAGAGCATTAGAAATAGCAACAGTGCACTTTTTGAAAATCAATGTTTACAAACATGCTTCACTGTCAGATGCTGTTTAAATATGATAAATATGAAGGCAAAAGCTGTTTCCGGTCACGTTGTATCAAGGAATTGACTCAAAACAGTAAGTGGCAAAAGTGGCATTTTCAGCCCGCGAAAAGCTGTTTTAGAGCATTAGAAACAGGTTGACTGCAGTTTTTCAAAATCAATGTTTACAAACCATGTTTCACTGTCAGATGCTGTTCAAATATGATAAATATGAAGGCAAAAGCTGTTTCCAGTCACATTGTATCAAGGAATTGACTCCATAAGGTAAGTGGCAAAAGTGGCATTTTCAGCCCGCGAAAAGCTGTTATAGAGCATGAGAAACAGGTAGACTGCAGTTTTTCAAAATCCATGTTTACAAACAAGTTTCACTGTCAGATGCTGTTCAAATATGATAAATATGAAGGCAAAAGCTGTTTCCAGTCACATTGTATGAAGGAATTGACTCCATACAGTGAGTGGCAAAAGTGGCATTTTCAGCGCGCGAAAAGCTGTTTTAGAGCATTGGACATAGCAACAGTTTACAATTTGAAAATCAATGTTTACAAACATGTTTCACTGTCACATGCTGTTTAAATATGATAAATATGAAGGCAAAAGCTTTTTCCAGTCACTTTGTATAAAGGAATTGACTCCATACAGTAAAAGGCAAAAGTGGCATTTTCAGCCAGCGAAAAGCTGTATTAGAGCAATAGAAATAGCAAAAGTGCACTTTTTTAAAATCAATGTATACAAACATGTTTCACTGTCAGATGCTGTTCAAATATGATAAATATGAAGGCAAAAGCTGTTTCCAGTCAGGTTGTATGAAGGAATTGACTCAATACAGTGAGTGGCAAAAGTGACATTTTCAGCCCGCGAAAAGCTGTTTTAGAGCAATAGACATAGCAACAGTGCACAATTTGAAAATCAATGTTTACAAACATGTTTCACTGTCAGATGCTGTTCAAATATTATAGATATGAAGGCAAAAGCTTTTTCCAGTCACGTTGGATCAAGGAATTGACTCCAAACAGTAAGTGGCAAAAGTGGCATTTTCAGCCCGCGAAAAGCTGTTTTAGAGCATTAGAAACAGGTTGACTGCAGTTTTTCAAAATCAATGTTTACAAACATGTTTCACTGTCAGATGCTGTTCAAAGTATGATAAATATGAAGGCAAAAGCTGTTTCCAGTCACGTTGTATCAAGGAATTGACTCCATAAGGTAAGTGGCAAAAGTGGCATTTTCAGCCCGCGAAAAGCTGTTATAGAGCATTAGAAACAGGTAGACTGCAGTTTTTCAAAACCAATGTTTAAAAACATGTTTCACTGTCAGATGCTGTTCAAATATGATAAATATGAAGGCAAAGGCTGTTTCCAGTTACGTTGTATCAAGGAATTGACTCAATACAGTGAGTGGCAAAAGTGGCATTTTCAGCCCGCGAAAAGCTGTTTTAGAGCATTAGAAATCGCAACAGTGCACTTTTTGAAAATCAATGTTTACAAACATGTTTCACTGTCAGATGCTGTTCAAATATGATAAATATGAAGGCAAAAGCTGTTTCCAGTCACGTTTGTATCAAGGAATTGACTCAATACAGTGAGTTGCAAAAGTGGCATTTTCAGCCCGCGAAAAACTGTTTTAGAGCATTAGAAATAGCAACAGTGCACTTTTTGAGAATCAATGTTTACCAACATGTTTCACTGTCAGATGCTGTTCAAATATGACAAATATGAAGGCAAAAGCTGTTTCCAATCACGTTGTATCACGGAATTGACTCTATACAGTGAGTGGCAAAAGTGGCATTTTCAGCCCGCGAAAAGCTGTTTTAGAGCATTAGAAATAGCAACAGTGCACTTTTTGAAAATCAATGTTTAATAACATGTTTCACTGTCAGATGCTGTTCCAATATGATAAATATGAAGGCAAAGGCTCTCTCCAGTCACGTTGTATCA
The DNA here is from genome assembly GCA_024666655.1 of Dascyllus trimaculatus. Taxonomy (NCBI): domain Eukaryota; kingdom Metazoa; phylum Chordata; class Actinopteri; family Pomacentridae; genus Dascyllus; species Dascyllus trimaculatus. The sequence goes on from JAMOIN010000952.1 coordinate 2,507, forward strand.
AGGAATTTACTCCATACAGTAAGTGGCAAAAGTGGCATGATCAGCCCGCGAAAAGCTCTTTTACAGCTTTAGAAACAGCTACACTGCAGTTTTTCAAAATCAATGTTTACAAACATGTTTCACTGTCAGATGCTGTTCAAATATGATAAATATGAAGGCAAAAGCTGTTTCCAGTCACGTTGTATCAAGGAATTGACTCCATACAGTGAGTGGCACAAGTGGCATTTTCAGCCTGCGAAAAGCTGTTTTAGAGCATGAGAAACAGGTAGACTGCAGTTTTTCAAAATCAATGTTTACAAACATGTTTCACTGTCAGATGCTGTTCAAATATGATAAATATGAAGGCAAAAGCTGTTTCCAGTCACGTTGTATCAAGGAATTGACTCCATACAGTGAGTGGCAAAAGTGGCATTTTCAGCCCGCGAAAAGCTGATTTGGAGCAATAGACATAGCAAAAGTGCACAATTTGAAAATCAGTGTTTACAAACATGTTTCACTGTCAGATGCTGTTCAAATATGATAAATATGAAGGCAAAAGCTGTTTCCAATAATATCGTGTCAAGGAATTGACTCAATACAGTGAGTTGCAAAAGTTGCATTTTCAGCCTGCGAAAAGCTGTTTTAGAGCATTAGAAATAGCAACAGTGCACTTTTTGAAAATCAATGTTTACAAACATGTTTCACTGTCAGATGCTGTTCAAATATGATAAATATGAAGGCAAAAGCTGTTTCCAGTCACGTTGTATCAAGGAGTTGACTACATATAGTGAGTGGCAAAAGGGGCATTTTCAGCCCGCGAAAAGCTGTTTTAGAGTATTAGAAATAGCAACAGTGCACTTTTTGAAAATCAATGTTTTTCAAACATGTTTCCCTGCAGATTCTGTTCAAATATTATCAAAATGAAGGCAACAGCTGTTTCCAGTCAAGTTGTATCAAGGAATTGACTCCATACATTAAGTGGCAAAAGTCGCATTTTCAGCCCGCGAAAAGCTGTTTTAGAGCATGAGAAACAGGTATCCGGCAGATTTTCAAAATCGATGTTCACAAAAATGTTTCACTGTCAGATGCTGTTCAAATATGATAAATATTAAGGCAAAAGCTGTTTCCAGTCATGTTGAATCAAGGAATTGACTCCATACAGTGAGTGGCAAAATTGGCATTTTCAGCCAGCGAAAAGATGTTTTAGAGCATGAGAAACAGGTAGACTGCAGATTTTAAAAATCAATGTTCACAAAAATGTTTCACTGTCAGATGCTGTTCAAATATGATAAATATTAAGGCAAAAGCTGTTTCCAGTCATGTTGTATCAAGGAATTGACTCCATACAGTGAGTGGCAAAATTGGCATTTTCAGCCCGCGAAAAGCTGTTGTAGAGCATTAGAAATAGTAACAGTGCACTTTTTGAAAATCAATGTTTACAAACATGTTTCACTGTCAGATGCTGTTCAAAAATGATAAATATGAAGGCAAAAGCTGTTTCCGGTCACGTTGTATCAAGTAATGGACTCTATACAGTGAGTGGCAAAAGTGACATTTTCAGCCCGCGAAAAGCTGTTTTAGAGCATTAGAAAAAGCTAGACTGCAGTTTTTCAAAATCAATGTTTACAAACATGTTTCACTGTCAGATGCTGTTCAAATATGATAAATATGAAGCCAAAAGCTGTTTCCAGTCACGTTGTATCAAGGAGTTGACTACATATAGTGAGTGGCAAATGTGTCATTTTCAGCCCCCGAAAAGCTGTTTTAGAGCATTAGAAATAGCAACAGTGCACTTTTTGAAAATCAATGTTTACAAACATGTTTCACTGTCAGATGCTGTTCAAATATGATAAATATGAAGGCAAAAGCTGTTTCCAGTCACGTTGTATCAAGGAATTGACTCCATCCAGTAAGTATCAAAAGTGGCATTTTAAGCTCGCGAAAAGCTGTTTTAGAGCATGACAAACATCTAGACTGCAATTTTTGAAAATCAATGTTTGCAAACATGTTTCACTGTCAGATGCTATTCAAATATGATGAATATGAAGGCAAATGCTGTTTCCAGTCACCTTGTATCAAGGAATTGACTCCATACAGAAAGTGACAAAAGTGGTATTTTCAGCCCGCGAAAAGCTGTTTTAGAGCATGAGAAACAGCAAAACTGCAGTTTTTCAAAATCAATGTTTACAAACATGTTTCACTGTCAGATGCTGTTCAAATATGATCAATATGAAGGCAAAAGCTGTTTCCAGTCACGTTCTATCAAGTAATGCACTCTATACAGTGATTGGCAAAAGTGGCATTTTCAGCCCGCGAAAAGCTGTTTTAGAGCATGAGAAACAGCTAGACTGCAGTTTTTCATAATCAATGTTTACAAACATGTTTCACTGTCAGATGCTGTTCAAATATGATAAATATGAAGGCAAAAGCTGTTTCCAGTCACGTTGTATCAAGGAGTTGACTCCATACAGTAAGTATCAAAAGTTGCATTTTCAGCACGCGAAAAGTCGTTTTAGAGCTTGAGAAACAGCTAGACTGCAGTTTTTCAAAATCAATGTTTACAAACATGTTTCACTGTCAGATGCTGTTCAACTATGATAAAAATGAAAGCAAAAGCTGTTTCCAGTTACGTTGTATCAAGGAATTGACTCCATACAGTGAGTGGCAAAAGTGGCACTTTGAGCCCGCGAAAAGCTGTTTTAGAGCATGAGAAACAGCTAGACTGCAGTTTTTCAAAATCAATGTTTACAAACATGTTTCACTGTCAGATGCTGTTCAAATATGATAAATATGAAGCCAAAAGCTGTTTCCATTCACGTTGTATCAAGCAGTTGACTACATATAGTGAGTGGCAAAAGTGTCATTTTCAGCCCCCGAAAAGCTGTTTTAGAGCATTAGAAATAGCAACAGTGCACTTTTTGAAAATCAATGTTTACAAACATGTTTCACTGTCAGATGCTGTTCAAATATGATAAATATGAAGGCAAAACCTGTTTCCAGTCACGTTGTATCAAGGAATTGACTCCATACAGTTAATGGCAAAAGTGGCATTTTCAGCCCGCGAAAAGCTTTTTTAGAGCATTAGAAATAGCTACAGTGCACTTTTTGAAAATCAATGTTTACAAACATGTTTCACTGTCAGATGCTGTTCAAATATGAAAAAAATGAAGGCAAAACCTGTTTCCAGTCACGTTGTATCAAGGAATTGACTCCATACAGTTAATGGCAAAAGTGGCATTTTCAGCCCGCGAAAAGCTTTTTTAGAGCATTAGAAATAGGAACAGTGCACTTTTTGAAAATCAATGTTTACAAACGTGTTTCACTGTCAGATGCTGTTCAAATATGAAAAAAATGAAGGCAAAAGCTGTTTCCTGTCACGTTGTGTCAAGGAATTGACTCCATACAGTAAGTATCAAAAGTGGCATTTTCAGCCCGCGAAAAGCTGTTTCAGAGCATGAGAAACAATGAGACTGCAGTTTTTCAAAATCAGTGTTTACAAACATGTTTCACTGTCAGATGCTCTTCAAATATGATAAATATGAAGGCTAAAGCTCTCTCCAGTCACTTTGTATCAAGGAATTGACTCCATACAGTAATTGGAAAAAGTGGCACTTTCAGGCCGCGAAAAGCTGTTTTAGAGCTTTTCGCTCTAAAACTGCAGACTGCAGTTTTTGACTGCAGTCTGCAGTCAAAAACTGCTAGACTGCAGTTTTTCAAAATCAATGTTTACAAACATGTTTCACTGTCAGATCCTGTTCAAATATGATAAATATGAAGCCAAAAGCTGTTTCCAGTCACGTTGTATCAAGGAATTGACTACATATAGTGAGTGGCAAAAGGGGCATTTTCAGCCCGCGAAAAGCTGTTTCAGAGCATTAGAAATAGCAACAGTGCACTTTTTGAAAATCAATGTTTTTCAAACATGTTTCACTGCAGATGCTGTTCAAATATGACAAAAATGAAGGCAACAGCTGTTTCCAGTCAAGTTGTATCAAGGAATTGACTCCATACATTAAGTGGCAAAAGTCGCATTTTCAGCCCGCGAAAAGCTGTTTTAGAGCATGAGAAACAGGTATCCGGCAGATTTTCAAAATCAATGTTCACAAAAATGTTTCACTGTCAGATGCTGTTCAAATATGATAAATATTAAGGCAAAAGCTGTTTCCAGTCACGTTGTATCAAGTAATGGACTCCATACAGTGTGTGGCAAAAGTGGCATTTTCAGCCAGCGAAAAGATGTTTTAGAGCATGAGAAACAGGTAGACTGCAGATTTTAAAAATCAATGTTCACAAAAATGTTTCACTGTCAGATGCTGTTCAAATATGATAAATATTAAGGCAAAAGCTGTTTCCAGTCATGTTGTATCAAGGAATTGACTCCATACAGTGAGTGGCAAAATTGGCATTTTCAGCCCGCGAAAAGCTGTTGTAGAGCATTAGAAATAGTAACAGTGCACTTTTTGAAAATCAATGTTTACAAACATGTTTCACTGTCAGATGCTGTTCAAAAATGATAAATATGAAGGCAAAAGCTGTTTCCGGTCACGTTGTATCAAGTAATGGACTCTATACAGTGAGTGGCAAAAGTGACATTTTCAGCCCGCGAAAAGCTGTTTTAGAGCATTAGAAAAAGCTAGACTGCAGTTTTTCAAAATCAATGTTTACAAACATTTTTCACTGTCAGATGCTGTTCAAATATGATAAATATGAAGCCAAAAGCTGTTTCCATTCACGTTGTATCAAGGAGTTGACTACATATAGTGAGTGGCAAAAGTGTCATTTTCAGCCCCCGAAAAGCTGTTTTAGAGCATTAGAAATAGCAACAGTGCACTTTTTGAAAATCAATGTTTACAAACATGTTTCACTGTCAGATGCTGTTCAAATATGATAAATATGAAGGCAAAACCTGTTTCCAGTCACGTTGGATCAAGGAATTGACTCCATACAGTTAATGGCAAAAGTGGCATTTTCAGCCCGCGAAAAGCTTTTTTAGAGAATTGGAAATAGCAACAGTGCACTTTTTGAAACTCAATGTTTACAAACATGTTTCACTGTCAGATGCTGTTCAAATATGAAAAAAATGAAGGCAAAAGCTGTTTCCTGTCACGTTGTGTCAAGGAATTGACTCCATACAGTAAGTATCAAAAGTGGCATTTTCAGTCAAGGAAAAGCTGTTTTAGAGCATTAGAAATAGCAACAGTGCACTTTTTTAAAATCAATGTTTACAAACATGTTTCACTGTCAGATGCTATTCAAATATGATAAATATGAAGGCAAAAGCTGTCTCCAGTCACGTTGTATGGAGGAATTGACTCCATACAGTAAGTATCAAAAGTGGCATTTTCAGCCCGCGAAAAGCTGTTTCAGAGCATGAGAAACAATGAGACTGCAGTTTTTCAAAATCAGTGTATACAAACATGTTTCACTGTCAGATGCTGTTCAAATATGATAAATATGAAGGCTAAAGCTCTCTCCAGTCACTTTGTGTAAGGGAATTGACTCCATACAGTAAGTTTCAAAAGTGGCATTTTCAGCCCGCGAAAAGCTGTTTAAGAGCATGAGAAACAGGTAGACTGCAGTTTTTAAAAATCAATGTTTACAAACATGTTTCAGTGTCAGATGCTGTTCAGATATGATAAATATGAAGGCAAAAGCTGTTTCCAGTCACGTTGTATCATGGAATTGACTCCATACAGTAAGTGGCAAAAGTGGCAATTTCAGCCCGCGAAAAGCTGTTTTAGAGCAGGAAAAACAGCTAGTCTGCAGTTTTTCAAAATCAATGTTTACAAACATGTTTCACTGTCAGATGCTGTTCAAATATGATAAATATGAAGGCAAAAGCTGTTTCCAGTCACGTTGTATCAAGGAATTGATTCCACACAGTGAGTGGCAAAAGTGGCATTTTCAGCATACGAAAATCGGTTTTAGAGCATTAGAAACAGGTAGACTGCAGTTTTTAAAAATCAATGTTTACAAACTTGTTTCACTGTCAGATGCTGTGCAAATATGATAAATATGAAGGCAAAGGCTGTTTCCAGTCACGTTGGATCAAGGAATTGACTCCATACAGTGAGTGGCAAAAGTGGCATTTTTAGCCAGCAAAAAGCTTTTTTAGAGCATGAGAAACAGCTAGACTGCAGTTTTTCAAAAATAATGTGTACAAACATGTTTCACTGTCAGATGCTGTTCAAATATGATAAAAATGAGGTCAAAAGCTGTTTACAGTCACGTTGTATCAAGGAATTGACTCCATACAATAAGTGGCAAAAGTTGCATTTTCAGCCCGCGAAAAGCTGTTTCAAGGCATGAGAAACAATTAGAGTGCAGTTTTTCAAAATCAATGTGTGCAAAAATGTTTCACTGTGAGATGCTGTTCAAATATGATAAATATGAAGGCAAAAGCTGTTTCCAGTCACGTTGTGTCAAGGAATTGACTCCATACAGTAAGTAACAAAAGTGGCATCTTCAGTCAAGGAAAAGCTGTTTTAGAGCATTAGAAGTAGCAACAGTGCACTTTTGAAAATCAGCGTGTACAAACATGTTTCACTGTCAGATGCTGTTCAAATATGATAAATATGAAGGCAAAAGCTGTTTTCAGTCACGTTGTATCAAGGAATTGACTACATTTAGTGACTGGCAAAAGTCTCATTTTCAGTCCGCGAAAAGCTGTTTCAGAGCATTAGAAATTGCAACAGTGCACTTTTTGAAAATCAATGTTTACAAACATGTTTCACTGTCAGATGCTTTTCAAATATGACAAATATGAAGGCAAATGCTGTTTCTAGTCACGTTGTATCAAGGAATTGACTACGTATAGTGACTGGCAAAAGTGTCATTTTCAGCCCGCGAAAAGCAGTTTTAGAGCATGAGAAACAGCTAGACTGCAGTTTTTCAAAATCAATGTTTACAAACATGTTTCACGGTCAGCTGCTGTTCAAATATGATAAATATGAAGGCAAAAGCTCTTTCCAGTCACGTTGTATCAAGGAATTGACTCCATACAGTAAGTATCAAAAGTTGCGTTTTCAGGCCGCGAATACCTGTTTTAGAGCATGAGAAACAGCTAGACTGCAGTTTTTAAAAATCAATGTTTGCAAACATGTTTCACTGTATGATGCAATTCAAATATGATGAATATGAAGGCAAAAGCTGTTTCCAGTCACATTTTATCAAGGAATTGACTCCGTACAGTAAGTGACAAAAGTGGAATTTTCAGCCAGCGACAAGCTGTTTTAGAGCAATAGAAATAGCAACAGTGCACTTTTTGAAAATCAATGTTTACTGTCAGATGCTGTTCAAATATGATAAAAATGAAGGCAAAAGCTGTTTCCTGTAACGTTGTATCAAGGAATTGACTCCATACGGTAAGTATCAAAAGTGGCATTTTCAGCTCGCGAAAAGCTGTTTTAGAGCATGAGAAACAGCTAGACTGCAGTTTTTCAAAATCAATGTTTACAAACATGTTTCACTGTCAGATGCTATTCAAATATGAAAACATTGGAGGCAAAAGTTGTTTCCAGTCACGTTGTATGGAGCAATTGACTCCATACAGTAAGTATCAAAAGTGGCATTTTCAGCCCGCGAAAAGCTGTTTTAGAGCATGAGAAACAGGTAGACTGGAAACAGCTTTTGCCTTCATATTTATCATATTTGAACAGCATCTGACACTGAAACATGTTTGTAAACATTGATTTTTAAAAACTGCAGTCACGTTGTATCATGGAATTGACTCCATACAGTAAGTGGCAAAAGTGGCAATTTCAGCCCGCGAAAAGCTGTTTTAGAGCAGGAAAAACAGCTAGTCTGCAGTATTTCAAAATCAATGTTTACAAACATGTTTCACTGTCAGATGCTGTTCAAATATGATAAATATGAAGGCAAAAGCTGTTTCCAGTCACGTTGTATCAAGGAATTGATTCCACACAGTGAGTGGCAAAGGGGCATTTTCAGCATACGAAAATCGGTTTTAGAGCATTAGAAACAGCTAGACTGCAGTTTTTAAAAATCAATTTTTACAAACTTGTTTCACTGTATGATGCAATTCAAATATGATGAATATGAAGGCAAAAGCTGTTTCCAGTCACATTTTATCAAGGAATTGACTCCGTACAGTAAGTGACAAAAGTGGAATTTTCAGCCAGCGACAAGCTGTTTTAGAGCAATAGAAATAGCAACAGTGGACCTTTTGAAAATCAATGTTTACTGTCAGATGCTGTTCAAATATGATAAAAATGAAGGCAAAAGCTGTTTCCTGTCACGTTGTATCAAGGAATTGACGCCATACGGTAAGTATCAAAAGTGGCATTTTCAGCTCGCGAAAAGCTGTTTTAGAGCATGAGAAACAGGTAGACTGCAGTTTTTCAAATTCAATGTTTACAAACATGTTTCACTGTCAGATGCTGTTCAAATATGATAAATATGAAGGCAAAAGCTGTTTCCAGTCACGTTGTATCAATTAATGGACTCCATACAGTGAGTGGCAAAAGTGTAATTTTCAGCCCGCGAAAAGCTGTTTAAGAGCAGTAGAAATAGCAACAGTGGACCTTTTGAAAATCAATGTTTACAACCATGTTTCACTGTCAGATGGTTTTCAAATATGATAAATATGAAGGCAAAAGCTGTTTCCAGTCACGTTGTACCAAGTAATTGACTCCATACAGTAATTCGCAAAAGTGGATTTTACAGCCCGCGAAAAGCTGTTTGAGAGCATGAGAAACAGCTATACTTTAGTTTTTCAAAATCAATGTTTACAAACATGTTTCACTGTCAGATGCTGTTCAAATATGATAAATATGAAGGCAAAACCTGTTTCCAGTCACGTTGTATCAAGGAATTGACTCCATACAGTTAATGGCAAAAGTGGCATTTTCAGCCCGCGAAAAGCTTTTTTAGAGCATTAGAAATAGCAACAGTGCACTTTTTGAAAATCAATGTTTACAAACATGTTTCACTGTCAGATGCTGTTCAAATATGAAAAAAATGAAGGCAAAACCTGTTTCCAGTCACGTTGTATCAAGGAATTGACTCCATAAAGTTAATGGCAAAAGTGGCATTTTCAGCCCGCGAAAAGCTTTTTTAGAGCATTAGAAATAGGAACAGTGCACTTTTTGAAAATCAATGTTTACAAACGTGTTTCACTGTCAGATGCTGTTCAAATATGAAAAAAATGAAGGCAAAAGCTGTTTCCTGTCACGTTGTGTCAAGGAATTGACTCCATAGAGTAAGTATCAAAAGTGGCATTTTCAGCCCGCGAAAAGCTGTTTCAGAGCATGAGAAACAATGAGACTGCAGTTTTTCAAAATCAGTGTTTACAAACATGTTTCACTGTCAGATGCTCTTCAAATATGATAAATATGAAGGCTAAAGCTCTCTCCAGTCACTTTGTATCAAGGAATTGACTCCATACAGTAATTGGAAAAAGTGGCACTTTCAGGCCGCGAAAAGCTGTTTTAGAGCATGAGAAACCGCTAGACTGCAGTTTTTCAAAATCAATGTTTACAAACATGTTTCACTGTCAGATGCTGTTCAAATATGATAAATATGAAGCCAAAAGCTGTCTCCAGTCACGTTGTATCAAGGAATTGACTACATATAGTGAGTGGCAAAAGGGGCATTTTCAGCCCGCGAAAAGCTGTTTCAGAGCATTAGAAATAGCAACAGTGCACTTTTTGAAAATCAATGTTTTTCAAACATGTTTCACTGCAGATGCTGTTCAAATATGACAAAAATGAAGGCAACAGCTGTTTCCAGTCAAGTTGTATCAAGGAATTGACTCCATACATTAAGTGGCAAAAGTCGCATTTTCAGCCCGCGAAAAGCTGTTTTAGAGCATGAGAAACAGGTATCCGGCAGATTTTCAAAATCAATGTTCACAAAAATGTTTCACTGTCAGATGCTGTTCAAATATGATAAATATGAAGGCAAGAGCTGTTTCCAGTCACGTTGTATCAAGTAATGGACTCCATACAGTGTGTGGCAAAAGTTGCATTTTCAGTCCGCGAAAAGCTGTTTTAGAGCATTAGACATAACAACAGTGCACTTTTTGAAAATCAATGTTTACAAGCATGTTTCACTGTCAGATGCTGTTCAAATATGATAAATATTAAGGCAAAAGCTGTTTCCAGTCATGTTGTATCAAGGAATTGACTCCATACAGTGAGTGGCAAAATTGGCATTTTCAGCCAGCGAAAAGCTGTTTTAGAGTTTGAGAAACAGGTAGACTGCAGATTTTAAAAATCAATGTTCACAAAAATGTTTCACTGTCAGATGCTGTTCAAATATGATAAATATGAAGGCAAAAGCTGTTTCCAGTCACGTTGTATCAAGTAATGGACTCCATACAGTGTGTGGCAAAAGTGACATTTTCAGCCCGCGAAAAGCTTTTTTAGAGCATTAGACATAGCAACAGTGCACTTTTTGAAAATCAATGTTTACAAACATGTTTCACTTTCAGATGCTGTTCAAATATGATAAATATTTAGGCAAAAGCTGTTTCCAGTCATGTTGTATCAAGGAATTGACTCCATACAGTGAGTGGCAAAATTGGCATTTTCAGCCCGCGAAAAGCTGTTGTAGAGCATTAGAAATAGTAACAGTGCACTTTTTGAAAATCAATGTTTACAAACATGTTTCACTGTCAGATGCTGTTCAAAAATGATAAATATGAAGGCAAAAGCTGTTTCCGGTCACGTTGTATCAAGTAATGGACTCCATACTGTGAGTGGCAAAAGTGACATTTTCAGCCAGCGAAAAGCTGTTTTAGAGCATTAGAAAAAGCTAGACTGCAGTTTTTCAAAATCAATGTTTACAAACATGTTTCACTGTCAGATGCTGTTCAAATATGACAAATATGAAGGCAAATGCTGTTTCTAGTCACGTTGTGTCAAGGAATTGACTCCATACAGTAAGTATCAAAAGTGGCATTTTCAGTCAAGGAAAAGCTGTTTTAGAGCATTAGAAATAGCAACAGTGCGCTTTTTTAAAATCAATGTTTACAAACATGTTTCACTGTCAGATGCTGTTCAAATATGATAAATATGAAGGCAAAAGCTGTTTCCAGTCACGTTGTATCAAGGAATTGACTCCATACAGTGAGTGGCAAAAGTGGCATTTTCAGCCTGCGAAAAGCTGTTTTAAAGCATGAGAAACAGCTAGACTGCAGTTTTTCAAAATCAATGTTTACAAACATGTTTCACTGTCAGATGCTGTTCAAATATGATAAATATGAAGGCAAAGCTGTTTCCAGTCACGTTGGATCAAGGAATTGACTCCATACAGTAGGTATCAAAAGTGGCATTTTCAGCTCGCGTAAAGCTGTTTAAGAGCATTAGAAATAGCAACAGTGCACCTTTTGTAAATCAATGTTTGCAAACATGTTTCACTGTCAGATGCTGTTCAAATATGATAAATATGAAGGCAAAAGCTGTTTCCAGTCACGTTGTATCAAGGAATTGATTCCATACAGTGAGTGACAAAAGTGGTATTTTCAGCCCGCGAAAAGCTGTTTTAGAGCATTAGACATAGCAACAGTGCACAATTTGAAAATCAATGTTTACAAACATGTTTCACTGTCAGATGCTGTTCAAATATGATAAATATGAAGGCAATAGCTGTTTCCAGTCACGTTCTATCAAGGAATTGACTCCATGCAGTGAGTGGCAAAAGTGGCATTTTCAGCCCGCGAAAAGCTGTTTTAGAGCATTAGAAACAGGTAGACTGCAGTTTTTCAAAATCAATGTTTACAAACATGTTTCACTGTCAGATGCTGTTCAAATATGATCAATATGAAGGCAAAAGCTGTTTCCAGTCACGTTGTATCAAGGAGTTGACTCCATACAGTAAGTATCAAAAGTTGCATTTTCAGCCCGCGAAAAGCTGTTTTAGAGCATTAGAAAAAGCTAGACTGCAGTTTATCAAAATCAATGTTTACAAACATGTTTCACTGTCAGATGCTGTTCAAATATGATAAATATGAAGCCAAAAGCTGTTTCCAGTCACGTTGTATCAAGGAGTTGACTACATATAGTGAGTGGCAAATGTGTCATTTTCAGCCCCCGAAAAGCTGTTTTAGAGCATTAGAAATAGCAACAGTGCACTTTTTGAAAATCAATGTTTACAAACATGTTTCACTGTCAGATGCTGTTCAAATATGATAAATATGAAGGCAAAAGCTGTTTCCAGTCACGTTGTATCAAGGGATTAACTCCATCCAGTAAGTATCAAAAGTGGCATTTTAAGCTCGCGAAAAGCTGTTTTAGAGCATGACAAACATCTAGACTGCAATTTTTGAAAATCAATGTTTGCAAACATGTTTCACTGTCAGATGCTATTCAAATATGATGAATATGAAGGCAAATGCTGTTTCCAGTCACCTTGTATCAAGGAATTGACTCCATACAGAAAGTGACAAAAGTGGTATTTTCAGCCCGCGAAAAGCTGTTTTAGAGCATGAGAAACAGCAAAACTGCAGTTTTTCAAAATCAATGTTTACAAACATGTTTCACTGTCAGATGCTGTTCAAATATGATCAATATGAAGGCAAAAGCTGTTTCCAGTCACGTTCTATCAAGTAATGCACTCTATACAGTGATTGGCAAAAGTGGCATTTTCAGCCCGCGAAAAGCTGTTTTAGAGCATGAGAAACAGCTAGACTGCAGTTTTTCATAATCAATGTTTACAAACATGTTTCACTGTCAGATGCTGTTCAAATATGATAAATATGAAGGCAAAAGCTGTTTCCAGTCACGTTGTATCAAGGAGTTGACTCCATACAGTAAGTATCAAAAGTTGCATTTTCAGCACGCGAAAAGTCGTTTTAGAGCTTGAGAAACAGCTAGACTGCAGTTTTTCAAAATCAATGTTTACAAACATGTTTCACTGTCAGATGCTGTTCAACTATGATAAAAATGAAAGCAAAAGCTGTTTCCAGTTACGTTGTATCAAGGAATTGACTCCATACAGTGAGTGGCAAAAGTGGCACTTTGAGCCCGCGAAAAGCTGTTTTAGAGCATGAGAAACAGCTAGACTGCAGTTTTTCAAAATCAATGTTTACAAACATGTTTCACTGTCAGATGCTGTTCAAATATGATAAATATGAAGCCAAAAGCTGTTTCCATTCACGTTGTATCAAGTAATGGACTCTATACAGTGATTGGCAAAAGTGACATTTTCAGCCCGCGAAAAGCTGTTTTAGAGCATTAGAAAAAGCTAGACTGCAGTTTTTCAAAATCAATGTTTACAAACATGTTTCACTGTCAGATGCTGTTCAAATATGACAAATATGAAGGCAAATGCTGTTTCTAGTCACGTTGTGTCAAGGAATTGACTCCATACAGTAAGTATCAAAAGTGGCATTTTCAGTCAAGGAAAAGCTGTTTTAGAGCATTAGAAATAGCAACAGTGCACTTTTTTAAAATCAATGTTTACAAACATGTTTCACTGTCAGATGCTGTTCAAATATGACAAATATGAAGGCAAAAGCTGTTTCTAGTCACGTTGTATCAAGGAATTGACTACGTATAGTGAGAGGCAAAAGTGTCATTTTCAGCCTGCGAAAAGCTGTTTTAGAGCATGAGAAACAGCTAGACTGCAGTTTTTCAAAATCAATGTTTACAAACATGTTTCACGGTCAGCTGCTGTTCAAATATGATAAATATGAAGGCAAAAGCTGTTTCCCGTCACGTTGTATCAAGGAATTGACTCCATCCAGTAAGTATCAAAAGTGGCATTTTAAGCTCGCGAAAAGCTGTTTTAGAGCATGACAAACATCTAGACTGCAATTTTTGAAAATCAATGTTTGCAAACATGTTTCACTGTCAGATGCTATTCAAATATGATGAATATGAAGGCAAATGCTGTTTCCAGTCACCTTGTATCAAGGAATTGACTCCATACAGAAAGTGACAAAAGTGGTATTTTCAGCCCGCGAAAAGCTGTTTTAGAGCATGAGAAACAGCAAAACTGCAGTTTTTCAAAATCAATGTTTACAAACATGTTTCACTGTCAGATGCTGTTCAAATATGATCAATATGAAGGCAAAAGCTGTTTCCAGTCACGTTCTATCAAGTAATGCAATCTATACAGTGATTGGCAAAAGTGGCATTTTCAGCCCGCGAAAAGCTGTTTTAGAGCATGAGAAACAGCTAGACTGCAGTTTTTCATAATCAATGTTTACAAACATGTTTCACTGTCAGATGCTGTTCAAATATGATAAATATGAAGGCAAAAGCTGTTTCCAGTCACGTTGTATCAAGGAGTTGACTCCATACAGTAAGTATCAAAAGTTGCATTTTCAGCCCGCGAAAAGCTGTTTTAGAGCATTAGAAAAAGCTAGACTGCAGTTTTTCAAAATCAATGTTTACAAACATGTTTCACTGTCAGATGCTGTTCAAATATGATAAATATGAAGCCAAAAGCTGTTTCCAGTCACGTTGTATCAAGGAGTTGACTACATATAGTGAGTGGCAAATGTGTCATTTTCAGCCCCCGAAAAGCTGTTTTAGAGCATTAGAAATAGCAACAGTGCACTTTTTGCAAATCAATGTTTACAAACATGTTTCACTGTCAGATGCTGTTCAAATATGATAAATATGAAGGCAAAAGCTGTTTCCAGTCACGTTGTATCAAGGGATTAACTCCATCCAGTAAGTTCAAAAGTGGCATTTTAAGCTCGCGAAAAGCTGTTTTAGAGCATGACAAACATCTAGACTGCAATTTTTGAAAATCAATGTTTGCAAACATGTTTCACTGTCAGATGCTATTCAAATATGATGAATATGAAGGCAAATGCTGTTTCCAGTCACCTTGTATCAAGGAATTGACTCCATACAGAAAGTGACAAAAGTGGTATTTTCAGCCCGCGAAAAGCTGTTTTAGAGCATGAGAAACAGCAAAACTGCAGTTTTTCAAAATCAATGTTTACAAACATGTTTCACTGTCAGATGCTGTTCAAATATGATCAATATGAAGGCAAAAGCTGTTTCCAGTCACGTTCTATCAAGTAATGCACTCTATACAGTGATTGGCAAAAGTGGCATTTTCAGCCCGCGAAAAGCTGTTTTAGAGCATGAGAAACAGCTGGACTGCAGTTTTTCATAATCAATGTTTACAAACATGTTTCACTGTCAGATGCTGTTCAAATATGATAAATATGAAGGCAAAAGCTGTTTCCAGTCACGTTGTATCAAGGAGTTGACTCCATACAGTAAGTATCAAAAGTTGCATTTTCAGCACGCGAAAAGTCGTTTTAGAGCTTGAGAAACAGCTAGACTGCAGTTTTTCAAAATCAATGTTTACAAACATGTTTCACTGTCAGATGCTGTTCAACTATGATAAAAATGAAAGCAAAAGCTGTTTCCAGTTACGTTGTATCAAGGAATTGACTCCATACAATGAGTGGCAAAAGTGGCACTTTGAGCCCGCGAAAAGCTGTTTTAGAGCATGAGAAACAGCTAGACTGCAGTTTTTCAAAATCAATGTTTACAAACATGTTTCACTGTCAGATGCTGTTCAAATATGATAAATATGAAGCCAAAAGCTGTTTCCATTCACGTTGTATCAAGCAGTTGACTACATATAGTGAGTGGCAAAAGTGTCATTTTCAGCCCCCGAAAAGCTGTTTTAGAGCATTAGAAATAGCAACAGTGCACTTTTTGAAAATCAATGTTTACAAACATGTTTCACTGTCAGATGCTGTTCAAATATGATAAATATGAAGGCAAAACCTGTTTCCAGTCACGTTGTATCAAGGAATTGACTCCATACAGTTAATGGCAAAAGTGGCATTTTCAGCCCGCGAAAAGCTTTTTTAGAGCATTAGAAATAGCAACAGTGCACTTTTTGAAAATCAATGTTTACAAACATGTTTCACTGTCAGATGCTGTTCAAATATGAAAAAAATGAAGGCAAAAGCTGTTTCCTGTCACGTTGTGTCAAGGAATTGACTCCATACAGTATCAAAAGTGGCATTTTCAGCCCGCGAAAAGCTGTTTCAGAGCTTGAGAAACAGCTAGACTGCAGTTTTTCAAAATCAGTGTTTACAAACATGTTTCACTGTCAGATGCTCTTCAAATATGATAAATATGAAGGCTAAAGCTCTCTCCAGTCACTTTGTATCAAGGAATTGACTCCATACAGTAATTGGAAAAAGTGGCACTTTCAGGCCGCGAAAAGCTGTTTTAGAGCTTTTCGCTCTAAAACTGCAGACTGCAGTTTTTGACTGCAGTCTGCAGTCAAAAACTGCTAGACTGCAGTTTTTCAAAATCAATGTTTACAAACATGTTTCACTGTCAGATCCTGTTCAAATATGATAAATATGAAGCCAAAAGCTGTTTCCAGTCACGTTGTATCAAGGAATTGACTACATATAGTGAGTGGCAAAAGGGGCATTTTCAGCCCGCGAAAAGCTGTTTCAGAGCATTAGAAATAGCAACAGTGCACTTTTTGAAAATCAATGTTTTTCAAACATGTTTCACTGCAGATGCTGTTCAAATATGACAAAAATGAAGGCAACAGCTGTTTCCAGTCAAGTTGTATCAAGGAATTGACTCCATACATTAAGTGGCAAAAGTCGCATTTTCAGCCCGCGAAAAACTGTTTTAGAGCATGAGAAACAGGTATCCGGCAGATTTTCAAAATCAATGTTCACAAAAATGTTTCACTGTCAGATGCTGTTCAAATATGATAAATATGAAGGCAAAAGCTGTTTCCAGTCACGTTGTATCAAGTAATGGACTCCATACAGTGTGTGGCAAAAGATTCAAGATTCAAAGTTTTATTGTCAAGTGCACAGTAAGAAACACGTTTCCCTGCACAATGAAATTCTTACTTTGCTGTCCACTCAGATAACCAGCAACAAGTATAAAAATATTATATACAAATAAAATAGAATAAAATAGAAATAAGAAAAAACAATGTAAATATGAACAGTAAAGTGTATTTAGAAAAAAACAATGTAAATATGAACAGTAAAGTGTATTTTAGTGCAAAGTAGTGCAAGAAAATGTAAACAGAAGATAATTGCAGTTCAAGTGTATGGATTTTTAAAGTGTCTTTAGTGGAATCCGGTCAGCTGTTGAGGATTCTGATGGCAGTGGGATAAAAAGAGTTTCTTAAGCGGGTCGTCCTGCATTTCACACTCCTGTACCTCCGTCCTGAGGGCAGGAGTGTGAACAGTCCGTGTTGTGGGTGGGTGGTGTCCTTGGTGATGCTGGCAGCTCTCCTGTGGACCCTGCAGTGGTAGACGCTATGCAGAGAGGGCAGTGGAGTCCTGGTGATCCTCTCAGCAGTCCTGACCACTCTCTGCAGGCGTTTGCGGTCCAGAGCAGTAGTGCTGCCGTACCACACAGTGATGCAGCTGGTCAGGATGCTCTCCACAACGCAGCTGTAGAAGTTGCTGAGGATCCTGGCTGACATGCCAAACTTCCTCAGCTTCCTCAGGAAATACAGCCGCTGTTGAGCTTTCCTGACCAACTGTGTGGTGTTGGAAGTCCATGAGAAGTCCTCAGTGATGTGGACCCCAAGGTATTTGAAGCTGCTCACCCGCTCCACTTCAAGCTCCCGGATAAATAGTGGCTGATGAGGTCTCCTCTCCTTCCTCATGTCCACTATCATCTCCTTCGTCTTTTCTGTGTTGAGGGTGAGGTTGTTGTCCTCGCACCATGACACCAGACCGGCCACCTCCATCCTGTAGGCCGCTTCGTCCCCCGCAGTGATGCGTCCTATCACTGCAGTGTCGTCAGCGAACTTCAGGATGATGTTGTCCTTGTGGGAGGCGACACAGTCATATGTGAACAGGGTGTAGAGGATGGGGCTGAGGACACATCCCTGTGGAGTTCCAATATTTGTGATAATGCTGGCCGATGTCCTATTTCCAATCCTGACAGACTGGGGCCTGCCAGTCAGGAAGTCTAGGAGCCAGTCACAGAGGGTGGGGTGGAGACCAAGTGTGGACAGTTTGTGGGTGAGTTTGTGGGGGACAACCGTGTTGAAGGCGGAGCTGTAGTCCACAAAGAGCATCCTGATGTAGGAGTCTTTGTTTTCCAGGTGGGACAAGGAGTAGTGGAGGACAGCTGAGATGGCGTCTGAGGTGGACCTGTTGGGCCTGTAGGCATACTGCAGGGGGTCAAGTGTGTCCGGTATGCTGCTCTGAATGTGGGCCAGTACCACTCTCTCAAAACACTTCATAATGATTGGAGTGAGTGCCACTGGTCTGTAGTCATTCAGGCAGGTAGGTGGGCTCTTCTTGGGGAGGGGGACGATGGTTGTGGTTTTGAAGCAGGAGGGGACTGTGCTCTGGCTGAGGGAAAGGTTGAAGATGGAGGTGAAGACATCAGCCAGCTCGTTGGCACATGCTCTGAGAGCGCGGCCAGGGATGTTGTCTGGTCCTGCTGCCTTATGGGGGTTGATCCTCTTCAGGACTTTGTGAACCTGACCTGATGAGACTGTTGGTGGCGGTGAAGGGGGTCCGGTGGTCCAGGTGTGTGTGTGTCTCTGTGTTGTTGTTTGTAGCCTCAAAGCGGGTGTAGAATGCATTGAGGTCATCTGGTAGGTTGTCTGTGGAGCTGATGGTGCTGGTGGTAGTCCTGTAATCTGTAATGTGCTGCAAGCCCCTCCACATCCGCCCGGAGTCAGCAGTGGAATAGAAGCCGTCCAGCTTCTCTCTGTACTGCCTCTTTGCAGCTGTGATGGCTTTCCTCAGTCCGTATTTGGCAGCTTTGTACTCGGCCTCATTGCCTGATTTAAATGCAATGCAGCGAGCACGCAGCATGTTACGTACCTGAGTGTTTATCCAGGGCTTCTGGTTGCATTTTCAGTCCGCGAAAAGCTGTTTTAGAGCATTAGACATAACAACAGTGCACTTTTTGAAAATCAATGTTTACAAACATGTTTCACTGTCAGATGCTGTTCAAATATGATAAATATTAAGGCAAAAGCTGTTTCCAGTCATGTTGTATGAAGGAATTGACTCCATACAGTGAGTGGCAAAATTGGCATTTTCAGCCAGCGAAAAGCTGTTTTAAAATCTGCAGATTTAGACTGCAGATTTTAAAAATCAATGTTCACAAAAATGTTTCACTGTCAGATGCTGTTCAAATATGATAAATATGAAGGCAAAAGCTGTTTCCAGTCACGTTGTATCAAGTAATGGACTCCATACAGTGTGTGGCAAAAGTGACATTTTCAGCCCGCGAAAAGCTGTTTTAGAGCATTAGACATAGCAACAGTGCACTTTTTGAAAATCAATGTTTACAAACATGTTTCACTTTCAGATGCTGTTCAAATATGATAAATATTAAGGCAAAAGCTGTTTCCAGTCATGTTGTATCAAGGAATTGACTCCATACAGTGAGTGGCAAAATTGGCATTTTCAGCCCGCGAAAAGCTGTTGTAGAGCATTAGAAATAGTAACAGTGCACTTTTTGAAAATCAATGTTTACAAACATGTTTCACTGTCAGATGCTGTTCAAAAATGATAAATATGAAGGCAAAAGCTGTTTCCGGTCACGTTGTATCAAGTAATGGACTCTATACAGTGAGTGGCAAAAGTGACATTTTCAGCCCGCGAAAAGCTGTTTTAGAGCATTAGAAAAAGCTAGACTGCAGTTTTTCAAAATCAATGTTTACAAACATGTTTCACTGTCAGATGCTGTTCAAATATGATAAATATGAAGCCAAAACCTGTTTCCAGTCACGTTGTATCAAGGAGTTGACTACATACAGTTAATGGCAAAAGTGGCATTTTCAGCCCGCGAAAAGCTTTTTTAGAGAATTAGAAATAGCAACAGTGCACTTTTTGAAAATCAATGTTTACAAACATGTTTCACTGTCAGATGCTGTTCAAATATGAGAAAAATGAAGGCAAAAGCTGTTTCCTGTCACGTTGTGTCAAGGAATTGACTCCATACAGTAAGTATCAGAAGTGGCATTTTCAGTCAAGGAAAAGCTGTTTTAGAGCATTAGAAATAGCAAAAGTGCACTTTTTTAAAATCAATGTTTACAAACATGTTTCACTGTCAGATGCTGTTCAAATATGACAAATATGAAGGCAAATGCTGTTTCTAGTCACGTTGTATCAAGGAATTGACTACGTATAGTGAGAGGCAAAAGTGTCATTTTCAGCCCGCGAAAAGCTGTTTTAGAGCATGAGAAACAGCTAGACTGCAGTTTTTCAAAATCAATGTTTACAAACATGTTTCACGGTCAGCTGCTGTTCAAATATGATAAATATGAAGGCAAAAGCTGTTTCCAGTCACGTTGTATCAAGGAATTGACTCCATCCAGTAAGTATCAAAAGTGGCATTTTCAGCTCGCGAAAAGCTGTTTTAGAGCATGAGATACAGCTAGACTGCAGTTTTTCAAAATCAATGTTTACAAACATGTTTCACTGTCAGATGCTATTCAAATATGAAAACATTGGAGGCAAAAGTTGTTTCCAGTCACGTTGTATGGAGGAATTGACTCCATACAGTAAGTATCAAAAGTGGCATTTTCAGCCCGCGAAAAGCTGTTTTAGAGCATGAGAAACAGGTAGACTGGAAACAGCTTTTGCCTTCATATTTATCATATTTGAACAGCATCTGACACTGAAACATGTTTGTAAACATTGATTTTTAAAAACTGCAGTCACGTTGTATCATGGAATTGACTCTTTACAGTAAGTGGCAAAAGTGGCAATTTCAGCCCGCGAAAAGCTGTTTTAGAGCAGGAAAAACAGCTAGTCTGCAGTATTTCAAAATCAATGTTTACAAACATGTTTCACTGTCAGATGCTGTTCAAATATGATAAATATGAAGGCAAAAGCTGTTTCCAGTCACGTTGTATCAAGGAATTGATTCCACACAGTGAGTGGCAAAAGTGGCATTTTCAGCATACGAAAATCGGTTTTAGAGCATTAGAAACAGGTAGACTGCAGTTTTTAAAAATCAATGTTTACAAACTTGTTTCACTGTATGATGCAATTCAAATATGATGAATATGAAGGCAAAAGCTGTTTCCAGTCACATTTTATCAAGGAATTGACTCCGTACAGAAAGTGACAAAAGTGGAATTTTCAGCCAGCGACAAGCTGTTTTAGAGCAATAGAAATAGCAACAGTGGACCTTTTGAAAATCAATGTTTACTGTCAGATGCTGTTCAAATATGATAAAAATGAAGGCAAAAGCTGTTTCCTGTCACGTTGTATCAAGGAATTGACGCCATACGGTAAGTATCAAAAGTGGCATTTTCAGCTCGCGAAAAGCTGTTTTAGAGCATGAGAAACAGGTAGACTGCAGTTTTTCAAATTCAATGTTTACAAACATGTTTCACTGTCAGATGCTGTTCAAATATGATAAATATGAAGGCAAAAGCTGTTTCCAGTCACGTTGTATCAATTAATGGACTCCATACAGTGAGTGGCAAAAGTGTAATTTTCAGCCCGCGAAAAGCTGTTTAAGAGCAGTAGAAATAGCAACAGTGGACCTTTTGAAAATCAATGTTTACAACCATGTTTCACTGTCAGATGGTTTTCAAATATGATAAATATGAAGGCAAAAGCTGTTTCCAGTCACGTTGTATCAAGTGATTGACTCCATACAGTAATTCGCAAAAGTGGATTTTACAGCCCGCGAAAAGCTGTTTGAGAGCATGAGAAACAGCTATACTTTAGTTTTTCAAAATCAATGTTTACAAACATGTTTCACTGTCAGATGCTGTTCAAATATGATAAATATGAAGCCAAAAGCTGTTTCCAGTCACGTTGTATCAAGTAATTGACTCCATACAGTGTGTGGCAAAAGTGGCATTTTCAGTCCGCGAAAAGCTGTTTTAGAGCATTAGACATAACAACAGTGCACTTTTTGAAAATCAATGTTTACAAACATGTTTCACTGTCAGATGCTGTTCAAATATGATAAATATTAAGGCAAAAGCTGTTTCTAGTCACGTTGTATCAAGGAATTGACTACGTATAGTGACTGGCAAAAGTGTCATTTTCAGCCCGCGAAAAGGTGTTTTAGAGCATGAGAAACAGCTAGACTGCAGTTTTTCAAAATCAATGTTTACAAACATGTTTCACGGTCAGCTGCTGTTCAAATATGATAAATATGAAGGCAAAAGCTCTTTCCAGTCACGTTGTATCAAGGAATTGACTCCATACAGTAAGTATCAAAAGTGGCATTTTCAGGCCGCGAATACCTGTTTTAGAGCATGAGAAACAGCTATACTGCAGTTTTTAAAAATCAGTGTTTGCAAACATGTTTCACTGTATGATGCAATTCAAATATGATGAATATGAAGGCAAAAGCTGTTTCCAGTCACATTTTATCAAGGAATTGACTCCGTACAGTAAGTGACAAAAGTGGAATTTTCAGCCAGCGACAAGCTGTTTTAGAGCAATAGAAATAGCAACAGTGCACTTTTTGAAAATCAATATTTACTGTCAGATGCTGTTTAAATATGATAAAAATGAAGGCAAAAGCTGTTTCCTGTAACGTTGTATCAAGGAATTGACTCCATACGGTAAGTATCAAAAGTGGCATTTTCAGCTCGCGAAAAGCTGTTTTAGAGCATGAGATACAGCTAGACTGCAGTTTTTCAAAATCAATGTTTACAAACATGTTTCACTGTCAGATGCTATTCAAATATGAAAACATTGGAGGCAAAAGTTGTTTCCAGTCACGTTGTATGGAGGAATTGACTCCATACAGTAAGTATCAAAAGTGGCATTTTCAGCCAGCGAAAAGATGTTTTAGAGCATTAGACATAGCAACAGTGCACTTTTTGAAAATCAATGTTTACAAACATGTTTCCCTGTCAGATGCTGTTCAAATATGATAAATATGAAGGCAAAAGCTGTTTCCAGTTACGTTGTATCAAGGAATTGACTCAATACAGTGAGTGGCAAAAGTGGCATTTTCAGCCCGCGAAAAGCTGTTTTAGAGCATTAGAAATAACAACAGTGCACTTTTTGAAAATCAATGTTTACAAACATGTTTCACTGTCAGATGCTGTTCAAATATGAAAAATATGAAGGCAAAAGCTGTTTCCAGTCACGTTGTATCAAGGAATTGACTCAATACAGTGAGTTGCAAAAGTGGCATTTTCAGCCCGCGAAAAGCTGTTTTAGAGCATTAGAAATAGCAACAGTGCACTTTTTGAGAATCAATGTTTACCAACATGTTTCACTGTCAGATGCTGTTCAAATATGATAAATATGAAGGCAAAAGCTGTTTCCAGTCATGTTGTATCAAGGAATTGACTCCATACAGTGAGTGGCAAAATTGGCATTTTCAGCCAGCGAAAAGCTGTTTTAGAGCATGAGAAACAGGTAGACTGCAGATTTTAAAAATCAATGTTCACAAAAATGTTTCACTGTCAGATGCTGTTCAAATATGATAAATATTAAGGCAAAAGCTGTTTCCAGTCATGTTGTATCAAGGAATTGACTCCATACAGTGAGTGGCAAAATTGGCATTTTCAGCCCGCGAAAAGCTGTTGTAGAGCATTAGAAATAGTAACAGTGCACTTTTTGAAAATCAATGTTTACAAACATGTTTCACTGTCAGATGCTGTTCAAAAATGATAAATATGAAGGCAAAAGCTGTTTCCGGTCACGTTGTATCAAGTAATGGACTCTATACAGTGAGTGGCAAAAGTGACATTTTCAGCCCGCGAAAAGCTGTTTTAGAGCATTAGAAACAGGTTGACTGCAGTTTTTCAAAATCAATGTTTACAAACATGTTTCACTGTCAGATGCTGTTCAAATATGATAAATATGAAGGCAAAAGCTGTTTCCAGTCACGTTGTATGAAGGAATTGACTCCATAAGGTAAGTGGCAAAAGTGGCATTTTCAGCCGCGAAAAGCTGTTATAGAGCATGAGAAACAGGTAGACTGCAGTTTTTCAAAATCAATGTTTACAAACAAGTTTCACTGTCAGATGCTGTTCAAATATGATAAATATGAAGGCAAAAGCTGTTTCCAGTCACATTGTATGAAGGAATTGACTCCATACAGTGAGTGGCAAAAGTGGCATTTTCAGCCAGCGAAAAGCTGTTTTAGAGCAATAGAAATAGCAACAGTGCACTTTTTTAAAATCAATGAATACAAACATGTTTCACTGTCAGATGCTGTTCAAATATGATAAATATGAAGGCAAAAGCTGTTTCCAGTCAGGTTGTATGAAGGAATTGACTCAATGCAGTGAGTGGCAAAAGTGACATTTTCAGCCCGCGAAAAGCTGTTTTAGACCAATAGACATAGCAACAGTGCACAATTTGAAAATCAATGTTTACAAACATGTTTCACTGTCAGATGCTGTTCAAATATGATAGATATGAAGGCAATAACTGTTTCCAGTCACGTTGTATCAAGGAATTGACTCAATAAGGTAAGTGGCAAAAGTGGCATTTTCAGCCCGCGAAAAGCTGTTTTAGAGCATTAGACATAACAACAGTGCACTTTTTGAAAATCAATGTTTACAAACATGTTTCACTGTCAGATGCTGTTCAAATATGATAAATATGAAGGCAAAAGCTGTTTCCAGTCACGTTGTATCAAGGAATTGACTCAATACAGTGAGTGGCAAAAGTGGCATTTTCAGCCCGCGAAAAGCTGTTTTAGAGCATTAGAAATAACAACAGTGCACTTTTTGAAAATCGGTGTTTACAAACATGTTTCACTGTCAGATGCTGTTCAAATATGAAAAATATGAAGGCAAAAGCTGTTTCCAGTCACGTTGTATCAAGGAATTGACTCAATACAGTGAGTTGCAAAAGTGGCATTTTCAGCCCGCGAAAAGCTGTTTTAGAGCATTAGAAATAGCAACAGTGCACTTTTTGAGAATCAATGTTTACCAACATGTTTCACTGTCAGATGCTGTTCAAATATGATAAATATGAAGGCAAAAGCTGTTTCCAGTCACGTTGTATCACGGAATTGACTCAATACAGTGAGTGGCAAGAGTGGCATTTTCAGCCCGCGAAAAGCTGTTTTAGAGCATTAGAAATAGCAACAGTGCACTTTTTGAAAATCAATGTTTACAAACATGTTTCACTGTCAGATGCTGTTCAAATATGATAAATATGAAGGCAAAAGCTGTTTCCAGTCACGTTGTATCAAGGATTTGACTCAATACAGTGAGTTGCAAAAGTGGCATTTTCAGCACGCGAAAAGCTGTTTTAGAGCATTAGAAATAGCAACAGTGCACTTTTTGAGAATCAATGTTTACCAACATGTTTCACTGTCAGATGCTGTTCAAATATGATAAATATGAAAGCAAAAGCTGTTTCCAGTCACGTTGTATCACGGAATTGACTCAATACAGTGAGTGGCAAAAGTGGAATTTTCAGCCCGCGAAAAGATGTTTTAGAGCATTAGAAATAGCAACAGTGCACTTTTTGAAAATCAATGTTCACAAACATGCTTCACCGTCAGATGCTGTTTAAATATGATAAATATGAAGGCAATAACTGTTTCCAGTCACGCTGTATCAAGGAATTGACTCCAAACAGTAAGTGGCAAAAGTGGCATTTTCAGCCGGCGAAAAGCTGTTTTAGAGCATTAGAAACAGGTTGACTGCAGTTTTTCAAAATCAATGTTTACAAACATGTTTCACTGTCAGATGCTGTTCAAATGTGATAAATATGAAGGCAAAAGCTGTTTCCAGTCACGTTGGATGAAGGAATTGACTCCATACAGTGAGTGGCAAAAGTGGCATTTTCAGCCCGCGAAAAGCTGTTTTAGAGCATTAGAAATAGCAACAGTGCACTTTTTGAAAATCAATGTTTACAAACATGCTTCACTGTCAGATGCTGTTTAAATATGATAAATATGAAGGCAATAACTGTTTCCAGTCACGTTGTATCAAGGAATTTACTCCAAACAGTAAGTGGCAAAAGTGGCATTTTCAGCCCGCGAAAAGCTGTTTTAGAGCATTAGACATAGCAACAGTGCACTTTTTTAAAATCAATGTTTACAAACAAGTTTCACTGTCAGATGCTGTTCAAATATGATAGATATGAAGGCAAAAGCTTTTTCCAGTCAGGTTGGATGAAGGAATTGACTCCATACAGTGAGTGGCAAAAGTGGCATTTTCAGCCTGCGAAAAGCTGTTTTAGAGCATTAGAAATAGCAACAGTGCACTTTTTGAAAATCAATGTTTACAAACATGCTTCACTGTCAGATGCTGTTTAAATATGATAAATATGAAGGCAATAACTGTTTCCAGTCACGTTGTATCAAGGAATTGACTCCAAACAGTAAGTGGCAAAAGTGGCATTTTCAGCCCGCGAAAAGCTGTTTTAGAGCATTAGAAACAGGTTGACTGCAGTTTTTCAAAATCAATGTTTACAAACATGTTTCACTGTCAGATGCTGTTCAAATATGATAAATATGAAGGCAAAAGCTGTTTCCAGTCACGTTGTATCAAGGAATTGACTCCATAAGGTAAGTGGCAAAAGTGGCATTTTCAGCCCGCGAAAAGCTGTTATAGAGCATGAGAAACAGGTAGACTGCAGTTTTTCAAAATCAATGTTTACAAACAAGTTTCACTGTCAGATGCTGTTCAAATATGATAAATATGAAGGCAAAAGCTGTTTCCAGTCACATTGTATGAAGGAATTGACTCCATACAGTGAGTGGCAAAAGTGGCATTTTCAGCCCGCGAAAAGCTGTTTTAGAGCATTAGAAATAGCAACAGTGCCAATTTGAAAATCAATGTTAACAAACATGTTTCACTGTCAGATGCTGTTCAAATATGATAAATATGAAGGCAAAAGCTGTTTCCAGTCACGTTGTATCAAGGAATTTACTCCATACAGTGAGTGGCAAAAGTGGCATTTTCAGCCCGCGAAAAGCTGGTTTAGAACATTAGAAATAACAACAGTGCACTGTTTGAAAATCAATGCTTACAAACATGTTTCACTGTCAGATGCTGTTCAAATATGATAAATATGAAGGCAAAAGCTGTTTCCAGTCACGTTGTATCAAGGAATTGACTCCATAAGGTAAGTGGCAAAAGTGGCATTTTCAGCCCGCGAAAAGCTGTTTTAGAGCATTAGAAATAGCAACAGTGCACTTTTTGAAAATCAATGTTTACAAACATGTTTCACTGTCAGATGCTGTTCAAATATGATAAATATGAAGGCAAAAGCTGTTTCCAGTTACGTTGTATCAAGGAATTGACTCAATACAGTGAGTGGCAAAAGTGGCATTTTCAGCCCGCGAAAAGCTGTTTTAGAGCATTAGAAATAACAACAGTGCACTTTTTGAAAATCAATGTTTACAAACATGTTTCACTGTCAGATGCTGTTCAAATATGAAAAATATGAAGGCAAAAGCTGTTTCCAGTCACGTTGTATCAAGGAATTGACTCAATACAGTGAGTTGCAAAAGTGGCATTTTCAGCCCGCGAAAAGCTGTTTTAGAGCATTAGAAATAGCAACAGTGCACTTTTTGAGAATCAATGTTTACCAACATGTTTCACTGTCAGATGCTGTTCAAATATGATAAATATGAAGGCAAAAGCTGTTTCCAGTCACGTTGTATCAAGGAATTGACTCAATACAGTGAGTTGCAAAAGTGGCATTTTCAGCACGCGAAAAGCTGTTTTAGAGCATTAGAAATAGCAACAGTGCACTTTTTGAGAATCAATGTTTACCAACATGTTTCACTGTCAGATGCTGTTCAAATATGATAAATATGAAGGCAATAGCTGTTTCCAGTCACGTTGTATCACGGAATTGACTCAATACAGTGAGTGGCAAAAGTGGCATTTTCAGCCCGCGAAAAGATGTTTTAAAGCATTAGAAATAGCAACAGTGCACTTTTTGAAAATCAATGTTTACAAACATGCTTCACTGTCAGATGCTGTTTAAATATGATAAATATGAAGGCAATAACTGTTTCCAGTCACGTTGTATCAAGGAATTGACTCCAAACAGTAAGTGGCAAAAGTGGCATTTTCAGCCGGCGAAAAGCTGTTTTAGAGCATTAGAAACAGGTTGACTGCAGTTTTTGAAAATCAATGTTTACAAACATGTTTCACTGTCAGATGCTGTTCAAATATGATAAATATGAAGGCAAAAGCTGTTTCCAGTCACGCTGTATCAAGGAATTGACTCCATAAGGTAAGTGGCAAAAGTGGCATTTTCAGCCCGCGAAAAGCTGTTATAGAGCATGAGAAACAGGTAGACTGCAGTTTTTCAAAATCAATGTTTACAAACAAGTTTCACTGTCAGATGCTGTTCAAATATGATAAATATGAAGGCAAAAGCTGTTTCCAGTCACATTGTATGAAGGAATTGACTCCATACAGTGAGTGGCAAAAGTGGCATTTTCAGCGCGCGAAAAGCTGTTTTAGAGCATTAGACATAGCAACAGTTTACAATTTGAAAATCAATGTTTACAAACATGTTTCACTGTCACATGCTGTTTAAATATGATAAATATGAAGGCAAAAGCTTTTTCCAGTCACTTTGTATAAAGGAATTGACTCCATACAGTAAATGGCAAAAGTGGCATTTTCAGCCAGCGAAAAGCTGTATTAGAGCAATAGAAATAGCAACAGTGCACTTTTTTAAAATCAATGTATACAAACATGTTTCACTGTCAGATGCTGTTCAAATATGATAAATATGAAGGCAAAAGCTGTTTCCAGTCAGGTTGTATGAAGGAATTGACTCAATACAGTGAGTGGCAAAAGTGACATTTTCAGCCCGCGAAAAGCTTTTTAGAGCAATAGACATAGCAACAGTGCACAATTTGAAAATCAATGTTTACAAACATGTTTCACTGTCAGATGCTGTTCAAATATGATAGATATGAAGGCAAAAGCTTTTTCCAGTCACGTTGGATGAAGGAATTGACTCCATACAGTGAGTTGCAAAAGTGGCATTTTCAGCCCGCGAAAAGCTGTTTTAGAGCATTAGAAACAGGTAGACTGCAGTTTTTCAAAACCAATGTTTACAAACATGTTTCACTGTCAGATGCTGTTCAAATATGACAAATATGAAGGCAAAAGCTATTTCCAGTCATGTTGTATCAAGGAATTTACTCCATACAGTGAGTGGCAAAAGTGGAATTTTCAGCCCGCGAAAAGCTGTTTTAGAGCATTAGACATAGCAACAGTGCACAATTTGAATATCAATGTTAACAAACATGTTTCACTGTCAGATGCTGTTCAAATATGATAGATATGAAGGCAAAAGCTGTTTCCAGTCACGTTGTATCAAGGAATTTACTCCATACAGTGAGTGGCAAAAGTGGCATTTTCAGCCCGCGAAAAGCTGGTTTAGAGCAATAGAAATAACAACAGTGCACTTTTTGAAAATCAATGTTTAATAACATGTTTCACTGTCAGATGCTGTTCAAATATGATAAATATGAAGGCAAAGGCTGTTTCCAGTTACGTTGTATCAAGGAATTGACTCAATACAGTGAGTGGCAAAAGTGGCATTTTCAGCCCGCGAAAAGCTGTTTTAGAGCATTAGAAATAGCAACAGTGCACAATTTGAAAATCAATGTTTACAAACATGTTTCACTGTCAGATGCTGTTCAAATATGATAGATATGAAGGCAAAAGCTTTTTCCAGTCACGTTGGATGAAGGAATTGACTCCATACAGTGAGTGGCAAAAGTGGCATTTTCAGCCTGCGAAAAGCTGTTTTAGAGCATTAGAAATAGCTACAGTGCACTTTTTGAAAATCAATGTTTACAAACATGCTTCACTGTCAGATGCTGTTTAAATATGATAAATATGAAGGCAATAACTGTTTCCAGTCACGTTGTATCAAGGAATTGACTCCAAACAGTAAGTGGCAAAAGTGGCATTTTCAGCCAGCGAAAAGCTGTTTTAGAGCATTAGAAACAGGTTGACTGCAGTTTTTCAAAATCAATGTTTACAAACATGTTTCACTGTCAGATGCTGTTCAAATATGATAAATATGAAGGCAAAAGCTGTTTCCAGTCACGTTGTATGAAGGAATTGACTCCATAAGGTAAGTGGCAAAAGTGGCATTTTCAGCCCGCGAAAAGCTGTTATAGAGCATGAGAAACAGGTAGACTGCAGTTTTTCAAAATCCATGTTTACAAACAAGATTCACTGTCAGATGCTGTTCAAATATGATAAATATGAAGGCAAAAGCTGTTTCCAGTCACATTGTATGAAGGAATTGACTCCATTCAGTGAGTGGCAAAAGTGGCATTTTCAGCCAGCGAAAAGCTGTTTTAGAGCAATAGAAATAGAAACAGTGCACTTTTTTAAAATCAATGAATACAAACATGTTTCACTGTCAGATGCTGTTCAAATATGATAAATATGAAGGCAAAAGCTGTTTCCAGTCAGGTTGTATGAAGGAATTGACTCAATACAGTGAGTGGCAAAAGTGACATTTTCAGCCCGCGAAAAGCTGTTTTAGACCAATAGACATAGCAACAGTGCACAATTTGAAAATCAATGTTTACAAACATGTTTCACTGTCAGATGCTGTTCAAATATGATAGATATGAAGGCAAAATCTTTTTCCAGTCACGTTGGATGAAGGAATTGACTCCATACAGTGAGTGGCAAAAGTGGCATTTTCAGCCCGCGAAAAGCTGTTTTAGAGCATTAGAAATAGCAACAGTGCACTTTTTGAAAATCAATGTTTACAAACATGTTTCACTGTCAGATGCTGTTTAAATATGATAAATATGAAGGCAAAAGCTGTTTCCAGTCACGTTGTATCACGGAATTGACTCAATACAGTGAGTGGCAAAAGTGGCATTTTCAGCCCGCGAAAAGCTGTTTTAGAGCATTAGAAATAGCAACAGTGCACTTTTTGAAAATCAATGTTTACAAACATGTTTCACTGTCAGATGCTGTTTAAATATGATAAATATGAAGGCAAAAGCTGTTTCCAGTCACGTTGTATCAAGGAATTGACTCCATAAGGTAAGTGGCAAAAGTGGCATTTTCAGTCCGCGAAAAGCTGTTATGGAGAATGAGAAACAGGTAGACTGCAGTTTTTCAAAATCAATGTTTACAAACAAGTTTCACTGTCAGATGCTGTTCAAATATGATAAATATGAAGGCAAAAGCTTTTTCCAGTCACATTGTATGAAGGAATTGACTCCATACAGTGAGTGGCAAAAGTGGCATTTTCAGCGCTCGAAAAGCTGTTTTAGAGCATTAGACATAGCAACAGTTTACAATTTGAAAATCAATGTTTACAAACATGTTTCACTGTCACATGCTGTTTAAATATGATAAATATGAAGGCAAAAGCTTTTTCCAGTCACTTTGTATAAAGGAATTGACTCCGTACAGTAAATGGCAAAAGTGGCATTTTCAGCCAGCGAAAAGCTGTATTAGAGCAATAGAAATAGCAACAGTGCACTTTTTGAAAATCAATGTTTACAAACATGTTTCACTGTCAGATGCTGTTCAAATATGATAGATATGAAGGCAAAAGCTTTTTCCAGTCACGTTGGATGAAGGAATTGACTCCATACAGTGAGTGGCAAAAGTGGCATTTTCAGCCCGAGAAAAGCTGTTTTAGAGCATTAGCAATAGCAACAGTGCACTTTTTGAAAATCAATGTTTACAAACATGCTTCACTGTCAGATGCTGTTTAAATATGATAAATATGAAGGCAAAAGCTGTTTCCGGTCACGTTGTATCAAGGAATTGACTCAAAACAGTAAGTGGCAAAAGTGGCATTTTCAGCCCGCGAAAAGCTGTTTTAGAGCATGAGAGACGGCTAGACTGCAGTTTTTCAAAACAATGTTTACAAACATGTTTCACTGTCAGATGCTGTTCAAATATGATAAATATGAAGGCAAAAGCTGTTTTCCAGTCATGTTGTGTCAAGGAATTGAATCCATACAGTGAGTGGCAAAAGTGCCATTTTCAGCCCGCGAAAAGCTGATTTAGAGCATTAGACATAGCAACGGTGCACAATTTGAAAATCAATGTTTACAAACATGTTTCACTGTCAGATGCTGTTCAAATATGATAAATATGAAGGCAAAAGCTGTTTCCAGTCACGTTGTATCAAGGAATTGACTCCATACAGTGAGTGGCAAAAGTGGCATTTTCAGCGCGCGAAAAGCTGTTTTAGAGCATTAGACATAGCAACAGTTTACAATTTGAAAATCAATGTTTACAAACATGTTTCACTGTCACATGCTGTTTAAATATGATAAATATGAAGGCAAAAGCTTTTTCAAGTCACTTTGTATAAAGGAATTGACTCCATACAGTAAATGGCAAAAGTGGCATTTTCAGCCAGCGAAAAGCTGTATTAGAGCAATAGAAATAGCAACAGTGCACTTTTTTAAAATCAATGTTTACAAACATGTTTCACTGTCAGATGCTGTTCAAATATGATAAATATGTAGGCAAAAGCTGTTTCCAGTCACGTTGTATCAAGGAATTGACTCCAAACAGTGAGTATCAAAAGTGGCATTTTCAGCCCGCGAAAAGCTGTTTAGAGCAATAGATACAGCTAGACTGCAGTTTTTCAAAATCAATGTTTACAAACATGTTTCACTGTCAGATGCTGTTCAAATATGATAAATATGAAGGCAAAGCTGTTTCCAGTCACGTTGGATCAAGGAATTGACTCCATACAGTAGGTATCAAAAGTGGCATTTTCAGCTCGCGTAAAGCTGTTTAAGAGCATTAGAAATAGCAACAGTGCACCTTTTGTAAATCAATGTTTACAAACATGTTTCACTGTCAGATGCTGCTCAAATATGATAAATATGAAGGCAAAAGCTGTTTCCAGTCACGTTGTATCAAGGAATTGACTCCATAAGGTAAGTGGCAAAAGTGGCATTTTCAGCCCGCGAAAAGCTGTTTTAGAGCATTAGAAACAGGTAGACTGCAGTTTTTCAAAACCAATGTTTACAAACATGTTTCACTGTCAGATGCTGTTCAAATATGATAAATATGAAGGCAAAAGCTATTTCCAGTCATGTTGTATCAAGGAATTTACTCCATACAGTGAGTGGCAAAAGTGGCATTTTCAGCCCGCGAAAAGCTGTTTTAGAGCATTAGACATAGCAACAGTGCACAATTTGAAAATCAATGTTTAATAACATGTTTCACTGTCAGATGCTGTTCCAATATGATAAATATGAAGGCAAAGGCTCTCTCCACTCACGTTGTATCAAGGAATTTACTCCATCCAGTAAGTGGCAAAAGTGGCATGATCAGCCCGCGAAAAGCTCTTTTACAGCTTTAGAAACAGCTACACTGCAGTTTTTCAAAATCAATGTTTACAAACATGTTTCGCTGTCAGATGCTGTTCAAATATGATAAATATGAAGGCAAAAGCTGTTTCCAGTCACGTTGTATCAAGGAATTGATTCCACACAGTGAGTGGCAAAAGTGGCATTTTCAGCATACGAAAATCGGTTTTAGAGCATTAGAAACAGGTAGACTGCAGTTTTTAAAAATCAATGTTTACAAACTTGTTTCACTGTCAGATGCTGTGCAAATATGATAAATATGAAGGCAAAGGCTGTTTCCAGTCACGTTGTATCAAGGAATTGACTCCATACAGTGAGTGGCAAAAGTGGGATTTTCAGCCCGCGAAAAGCTGATTTGGAGCAATAGACATAGCAAAAGTGCACAATTTGAAAATCAGTGTTTACAAACATGTTTCACTGTCAGATGCTGTTCAAATATGATAAATATGAAGGCAAAACCTGTTTCCAGTCACGTTGTGTCAAGGAATTGACTCCATACAGTAAGTAACAAAAGTGGCATCTTCAGTCAAGGAAAAGCTGTTTTAGAGCATTAGAAGTAGCAACAGTGCACTTTTGAAAATCAGCGTGTACAAACATGTTTCACTGTCAGATGCTGTTCAAATATGATAAATATGAAGGCAAAAGCTGTTTTCAGTCACGTTGTATCAAGGAATTGACTACATTTAGTGACTGGCAAAAGTCTCATTTTCAGTCCGCGAAAAGCTGTTTTAGAGCATTAGAAATTGCAACAGTGCACTTTTTGAAAATCAATGTTTACAAACATGTTTCACTGTCAGATGCTTTTCAAATATGACAAATATGAAGGCAAATGCTGTTTCTAGTCACGTTGTATCAAGGAATTGACTACGTGTAGTGACTGGCAAAAGTGTCATTTTCAGCCCGCGAAAAGCAGTTTTAGAGCATGAGAAACAGCTAGACTGCAGTTTTTCAAAATCAATGTTTACAAACATGTTTCACGGTCAGCTGCTGTTCAAATATGATAAATATGAAGGCAAAAGCTCTTTCCAGTCACGTTGTATCAAGGAATTGACTCCATACAGTAAGTATCAAAAGTTGCGTTTTCAGGCCACGAATACCTGTTTTAGAGCATGAGAAACAGCTAGACTGCAGTTTTTTAAAATCAATGTTTGCAAACATGTTTCACTGTATGATGCAATTCAAATATGATGAATATGAAGGCAAAAGCTGTTTCCAGTCACATTTTATCAAGGAATTGACTCCGTACAGTAAGTGACAAAAGTGGAATTTTCAGCCAGCGACAAGCTGTTTTAGAGCAATAGAAATAGCAACAGTGCACTTTTTGAAAATCAATGTTTACTGTCAGATGCTGTTCAAATATGATAAAAATGAAGGCAAAAGCTGTTTCCTGTAACGTTGTATCAAGGAATTGACTCCATACGGTAAGTATCAAAAGTGGCATTTTCAGCTCGCGAAAAGCTGTTTTAGAGCATGAGATACAGCTAGACTGCAGTTTTTCAAAATCAATGTTTACAAACATGTTTCACTGTCAGATGCTATTCAAATATGAAAACATTGGAGGCAAAAGTTGTTTCCAGTCACGTTGTATGGAGGAATTGACTCCATACAGTAAGTATCAAAAGTGGCATTTTCAGCCCGCGAAAAGCTGTTTTAGAGCATGAGAAACAGGTAGACTGGAAACAGCTTTTGCCTTCATATTTATCATATTTGAACAGCATCTGACACTGAAACATGTTTGTAAACATTGATTTTTAAAAACTGCAGTCACGTTGTATCATGGAATTGACTCTTTACAGTAAGTGGCAAAAGTGGCAATTTCAGCCCGCGAAAAGCTGTTTTAGAGCAGGAAAAACAGCTAGTCTGCAGTATTTCAAAATCAATGTTTACAAACATGTTTCACTGTCAGATGCTGTTCAAATATGATAAATATGAAGGCAAAAGCTGCTTTCCAGTCACGTTGTATCAAGGAATTGATTCCACACAGTGAGTGGCAAAAGTGGCATTTTCAGCATACGAAAATCGGTTTTAGAGCATTAGAAACAGGTAGACTGCAGTTTTTAAAAATCAATGTTTACAAACTTGTTTCACTGTATGATGCAATTCAAATATGATGAATATGAAGGCAAAAGCTGTTTCCAGTCACATTTTATCAAGGAATTGACTCCGTACAGAAAGTGAAAAAAGTGGAATTTTCAGCCAGCGACAAGCTGTTTTAGAGCAATAGAAATAGCAACAGTGGACCTTTTGAAAATCAATGTTTACTGTCAGATGCTGTTCAAATATGATAAAAATGAAGGCAAAAGCTGTTTCCTGTCACGTTGTATCAAGGAATTGACGCCATACGGTAAGTATCAAAAGTGGCATTTTCAGCTCGCGAAAAGCTGTTTTAGAGCATGAGAAACAGGTAGACTGCAGTTTTTCAAATTCAATGTTTACAAACATGTTTCACTGTCAGATGCTGTTCAAATATGATAAATATGAAGCCAAAAGCTGTTTCCAGTCACGTTGTATCAAGTAATTGACTCCATACAGTGTGTGGCAAAAGTGGCATTTTCAGTCCGCGAAAAGCTGTTTTAGAGCATTAGACATAACAACAGTGCACTTTTTGAAAATCAATGTTTACAAACATGTTTCACTGTCAGATGCTGTTCAAATATGATAAATATTAAGGCAAAAGCTGTTTCCAGTCATGTTGTATCAAGGAATTGACTCCATAAAGTGTGTGGCAAAAGTGGCATTTTCAGCCCGCGAAAAGCTGTTGTAGAGCATTGGACATAGCAACAGTGCACTTTTTGAAAATCAATGTTTACAAACATGTTTCACTGTCAGATGCTGTTCAAATATGATAAATATTAAGGCAAAAGCTGTTTCCAGTCATGTTGTATCAAGGAATTGACTCCATACAGTGAGTGGCAAAATTGGCATTTTCAGCCCGCGAAAAGCTGTTGTAGAGCATTAGAAATAGTAACAGTGCACTTTTTGAAAATCAATGTTTACAAACATGTTTCACTGTCAGATGCTGTTCAAAAATGATAAATATGAAGGCAAAAGCTGTTTCCGGTCACGTTGTATCAAGAAATGGACTCTATACAGTGAGTGGCAAAAGTGACATTTTCAGCCCGCGAAAAGCTGTTTTAGAGCATTAGAAAAAGCTAGACTGCAGTTTTTCAAAATCAATGTTTACAAACATGTTTCACTGTCAGATGCTGTTCAAATATGATAAATATGAAGCCAAAAGCTGTTTCCAGTCACGTTGTATCAAGGAGTTGACTACATATAGTGAGTGGCAAATGTGTCATTTTCAGCCCCCGAAAAGCTGTTTTAGAGCATTAGAAATAGCAACAGTGTACTTTTTGAAAATCAATGTTTACAAACATGTTTCACTGTCAGATGCTGTTCAAATATGATAAATATGAAGGCAAAAGCTGTTTCCAGTCACGTTGTATCAAGGAATTGACTCCATCCAGTAAGTATCAAAAGTGGCATTTTAAGCTCGCGAAAAGCTGTTTTAGAGCATGACAAACATCTAGACTGCAATTTTTGAAAATCAATGTTTGCAAACATGTTTCACTGTCAGATGCTATTCAAATATGATGAATATGAAGGCAAATGCTGTTTCCAGTCACCTTGTATCAAGGAATTGACTCCATACAGAAAGTGACAAAAGTGGTATTTTCAGCCCGCGAAAAGCTGTTTTAGAGCATGAGAAACAGCAAAACTGCAGTTTTTCAAAATCAATGTTTACAAACATGTTTCACTGTCAGATGCTGTTCAAATATGATCAATATGAAGGCAAAAGCTGTTTCCAGTCACGTTCTATCAAGTAATGCACTCTATACAGTGATTGGCAAAAGTGGCATTTTCAGCCCGCAAAAGCTGTTTTAGAGCATGAGAAACAGCTAGACTGCAGTTTTTCATAATCAATGTTTACAAACATGTTTCACTGTCAGATGCTGTTCAAATATGATAAATATGAAGGCAAAAGCTGTTTCCAGTCACGTTGTATCAAGGAGTTGACTCCATACAGTAAGTATCAAAAGTTGCATTTTCAGCACGCGAAAAGTCGTTTTAGAGCTTGAGAAACAGCTAGACTGCAGTTTTTCAAAATCAATGTTTACAAACATGTTTCACTGTCAGATGCTGTTCAACTATGATAAAAATGAAAGCAAAAGCTGTTTCCAGTTACGTTGTATCAAGGAATTGACTCCATACAGTGAGTGGCAAAAGTGGCACTTTGAGCCCGCGAAAAGCTGTTTTAGAGCATGAGAAACAGCTAGACTGCAGTTTTTCAAAATCAATGTTTACAAACATGTTTCACTGTCAGATGCTGTTCAAATATGATAAATATGAAGCCAAAAGCTGTTTCCATTCACGTTGTATCAAGCAGTTGACTACATATAGTGAGTGGCAAAAGTGTCATTTTCAGCCCCCGAAAAGCTGTTTTAGAGCATTAGAAATAGCAACAGTGCACTTTTTGAAAATCAATGTTTACAAACATGTTTCACTGTCAGATGCTGTTCAAATATGATAAATATGAAGGCAAAACCTGTTTCCAGTCACGTTGTATCAAGGAATTGACTCCATACAGTTAATGGCAAAAGTGGCATTTTCAGCCCGCGAAAAGCTTTTTTAGAGCATTAGAAATAGCAACAGTGCACTTTTTGAAAATCAATGTTTACAAACATGTTTCACTGTCAGATGCTGTTCAAATATGAAAAAAATGAAGGCAAAACCTGTTTCCAGTCACGTTGTATCAAGGAATTGACTCCATACAGTTAATGGCAAAAGTGGCATTTTCAGCCCGCGAAAAGCTTTTTTAGAGCATTAGAAATAGGAACAGTGCACTTTTTGAAAATCAATGTTTACAAACGTGTTTCACTGTCAGATGCTGTTCAAATATGAAAAAAATGAAGGCAAAAGCTGTTTCCTGTCACGTTGTGTCAAGGAATTGACTCCATACAGTAAGTATCAAAAGTGGCATTTTCAGCCCGCGAAAAGCTGTTTCAGAGCATGAGAAACAATGAGACTGCAGTTTTTCAAAATCAGTGTTTACAAACATGTTTCACTGTCAGATGCTCTTCAAATATGATAAATATGAAGGCTAAAGCTCTCTCCAGTCACTTTGTATCAAGGAATTGACTCCATACAGTAATTGGAAAAAGTGGCACTTTCAGGCCGCGAAAAGCTGTTTTAGAGCATGAGAAACCGCTAGACTGCAGTTTTTCAAAATCAATGTTTACAAACATGTTTCACTGTCAGATGCTGTTCAAATATGATAAATATGAAGCCAAAAGCTGTTTCCAGTCACGTTGTATCAAGGAATTGACTACATATAGTGAGTGGCAAAAGGGGCATTTTCAGCCCGCGAAAAGCTGTTTCAGAGCATTAGAAATAGCAACAGTGCACTTTTTAAAATCAATGTTTTTCAAACATGTTTCACTGCAGATGCTGTTCAAATATGATAAAAATGAAGGCAACAGCTGTTTCCAGTCAAGTTGTATCAAGGAATTGACTCCATACATTAAGTGGCAAAAGTCGCATTTTCAGCCCGCGAAAAGCTGTTTTAGAGCATAAGAAACAGGTATCCGGCAGATTTTCAAAATCAATGTTCACAAAAATGTTTCACTGTCAGATGCTGTTCAAATATGATAAATATGAAGGCAAAAGCTGTTTCCAGTCACGTTGTATCAAGTAATGGACTCCATACGGTGTGTGGCAAAAGTTGCATTTTCAGTCCGCGAAAAGCTGTTTTAGAGCATTAGACATTACAACAGTGCACTTTTTGAAAATCAATGTTTACAAACATGTTTCACTGTCAGATGCTGTTCAAATATGATAAATATTAAGGCAAAAGCTGTTTCCAGTCATGTTGTATCAAGGAATTGACTCCATACAGTGAGTGGCAAAATTGGCATTTTCAGCCAGCGAAAAGCTGTTTTAGAGCATGAGAAACAGGTAGACTGCAGATTTTAAAAATCAATGTTCACAAAAATGTTTCACTGTCAGATGCTGTTCAAATATGATAAATATGAAGGCAAAAGCTGTTTCCAGTCACGTTGTATCAAGTAATGGACTCCATACAGTGTGTGGCAAAAGTGACATTTTCAGCCCGCGAAAAGCTGTTTTAGAGCATTAGACATAGCAACAGTGCACTTTTTGAAAATCAATGTTTACAAACATGTTTCACTTTCAGATGCTGTTCAAATATGATAAATATTAAGGCAAAAGCTGTTTCCAGTCATGTTGTATCAAGGAATTGACTCCATACAGTGAGTGGCAAAATTGGCATTTTCAGCCCGCGAAAAGCTGTTGTAGAGCATTAGAAATAGTAACAGTGCACTTTTTGAAAATCAATGTTTACAAACATGTTTCACTGTCAGATGCTGTTCAAAAATGATAAATATGAAGGCAAAAGCTGTTTCCGGTCACGTTGTATCAAGTAATGGACTCTATACAGTGAGTGGCAAAAGTGACATTTTCAGCCCGCGAAAAGCTGTTTTAGAGCATTAGAAAAAGCTAGACTGCAGTTTTTCAAAATCAATGTTTACAAACATGTTTCACTGTCAGATGCTGTTCAAATATGATAAATATGAAGCCAAAACCTGTTTCCAGTCACGTTGTATCAAGGAGTTGACTACATTCAGTAAGTAACAAAAGTGGCATTTTAAGCTCGCGAAAAGCTGTTTAAGAGCATGACAAACATCTAGACTGCAATTTTTGAAAATCAATGTTTGCAAACATGTTTCACTGTCAGATGCTATTCAAATATGATGAATATGAAGGCAAATGCTGTTTCCAGTCACCTTGTATCAAGGAATTGACTCCATACAGAAAGTGACAAAAGTGGTATTTTCAGCCCGCGAAAAGCTGTTTTAGAGCATGAGAAACAGCAAAACTGCAGTTTTTTAAAATCAATGTTTACAAACATGTTTCACTGTCAGATGCTGTTCAAATATGATCAATATGAAGGCAAAAGCTGTTTCCAGTCACGTTCTATCAAGTAATGCAATCTATACAGTGATTGGCAAAAGTGGCATTTTCAGCCCGCGAAAAGCTGTTTTAGAGCATGAGAAACAGCTAGACTGCAGTTTTTCATAATCAATGTTTACAAACATGTTTCACTGTCAGATGCTGTTCAAATATGATAAATATGAAGGCAAAAGCTGATTCCAGTCACGTTGTATCAAGGAGTTGACTCCATACAGTAAGTATCAAAAGTGGCACTTTGAGCCCGCGAAAAGCTGTTTTAGAGCATGAGAAACAGCTAGACTGCAGTTTTTCAAAATCAATGTTTACAAACATGTTTCACTGTCAGATGCTGTTCAAATATGATAAATATGAAGCCAAAAGCTGTTTCCATTCACGTTGTATCAAGCAGTTGACTACATATAGTGAGTGGCAAAAGTGTCATTTTCAGCCCCCGAAAAGCTGTTTTAGAGCATTAGAAATAGCAACAGTGCACTTTTTGAAAATCAATGTTTACAAACATGTTTCACTGTCAGATGCTGTTCAAATATGATAAATATGAAGGCAAAACCTGTTTCCAGTCACGTTGTATCAAGGAATTGACTCCATACAGTTAATGGCAAAAGTGGCATTTTCAGCCTGCGAAAAGCTTTTTTAGAGCATTAGAAATAGCAACAGTGCACTTTTTGAAAATCAATGTTTACAAACATGTTTCACTGTCAGATGCTGTTCAAATATGAAAAAAATGAAGGCAAAAGCTGTTTCCTGTCACGTTGTGTCAAGGAATTGACTCCATAGAGTAAGTATCAAAAGTGGCATTTTCAGCCCGCGAAAAGCTGTTTCAGAGCATGAGAAACAATGAGACTGCAGTTTTTCAAAATCAGTGTTTACAAACATGTTTCACTGTCAGATGCTCTTCAAATATGATAAATATGAAGGCTAAAGCTCTCTCCAGTCACTTTGTATCAAGGAATTGACTCCATACAGTAATTGGAAAAAGTGGCACTTTCAGGCCGCGAAAAGCTGTTTTAGAGCTTTTCGCTCTAAAACTGCAGACTGCAGTTTTTGACTGCAGTCTGCAGTCAAAAACTGCTAGACTGCAGTTTTTCAAAATCAATGTTTACAAACATGTTTCACTGTCAGATCCTGTTCAAATATGATAAATATGAAGCCAAAAGCTGTTTCCAGTCACGTTGTATCAAGGAATTGACTACATATAGTGAGTGGCAAAAGGGGCATTTTCAGCCCGCGAAAAGCTGTTTCAGAGCATTAGAAATAGCAACAGTGCACTTTTTGAAAATCAATGTTTTTCAAACATGTTTCACTGCAGATGCTGTTCAAATATGACAAAAATGAAGGCAACAGCTGTTTCCAGTCAAGTTGTATCAAGGAATTGACTCCATACATTAAGTGGCAAAAGTCGCATTTTCAGCCCGCGAAAAGCTGTTTTAGAGCATGAGAAACAGGTATCCGGCAGATTTTCAAAATCAATGTTCACAAAAATGTTTCACTGTCAGATGCTGTTCAAATATGATAAATATTAAGGCAAAAGCTGTTTCCAGTCACGTTGTATCAAGGAATTGACTCCATAAGGTAAGTGGCAAAAGTGGCATTTTCAGCCCGCGAAAAGCTGTTTTAAAATCTGCAGATTTAGACTGCAGATTTTAAAAATCAATGTTCACAAAAATGTTTCACTGTCAGATGCTGTTCAAATATGATAAATATGAAGGCAAAAGCTGTTTCCAGTCACGTTGTATCAAGTAATGGACTCCATACAGTGTGTGGCAAAAGTGACATTTTCAGCCCGCGAAAAGCTGTTTTAGAGCATTAGACATAGCAACAGTGCACTTTTTGAAAATCAATGTTTACAAACATGTTTCACTGTCAGATGCTGTTCAAATATGATAAATATGAAGGCAAAAGCTGTTTCCAGTCACGTTGTATCAAGGAATTGACTCCATACAGTGAGTGGCAAAAGTGGCATTTTCAGCCCGCGAAAAGCTGTTGTAGAGCATTAGAAATAGTAACAGTGCACTTTTTGAAAATCAATGTTTACAAACATGTTTCACTGTCAGATGCTGTTCAAATATGAAAAAAAATGAAAGCAAAAGCTTTTTCCTGTCACGTTGTGTCAAGGAATTGACTCCATCCAGTAAGTATCAAAAGTGGCATTTTCAGTCAAGGAAAAGCTGTTTTAGAGCATTAGAAAAAGCAACAGTGCACTTTTTTAAAATCAATGTTTACAAACATGTTTCACTGTCAGATGCTGTTCAAATATGATAGATATGAAGGCAAAAGCTTTTTCCAGTCACGGTGGATGAAGGAATTGACTCCATACAGTGAGTGGCAAAAGTGGCATTTTCAGCCCGCGAAAAGCTGTTTTAGAGCATTAGAAATAGCAACAGTGCACTTTTTGAAAATCAATGTTTACAAACATGCTTCACTGTCAGATGCTGTTTAAATATGATAAATATGAAGGCAAAAGCTGTTTCCGGTCACGTTGTATCAAGGAATTGACTCAAAACAGTAAGTGGCAAAAGTGGCATTTTCAGCCCGCGAAAAGCTGTTTTAGAGCATTAGAAACAGGTTGACTGCAGTTTTTCAAAATCAATGTTTACAAACATGTTTCACTGTCAGATGCTGTTCAAATATGATAAATATGAAGGCAAAAGCTGTTTCCAGTCACGTTGTATCAAGGAATTGACTCCATAAGGTAAGTGGCAAAAGTGGCATTTTCAGCGCGCGAAAAGCTGTTTTAGAGCATTAGACATAGCAACAGTTTACAATTTGAAAATCAATGTTTACAAACATGTTTCACTGTCACATGCTGTTTAAATATGATAAATATGAAGGCAAAAGCTTTTTCCAGTCACTTTGTATAAAGGAATTGACTCCATACAGTAAATGGCAAAAGTGGCATTTTCAGCCCGCGAAAAGCTGTATTAGAGCAATAGAAATAGCAAAAGTGCACTTTTTTGAAATCAATGTATACAAACATGTTTCACTGTCAGATGCTGTTCAAATATGATAAATATGAAGGCAAAAGCTGTTTCCAGTCAGGTTGTATGAAGGAATTGACTCAATACAGTGAGTGGCAAAAGTGACATTTTCAGCCCGCGAAAAGCTGTTTTAGAGCAATAGACATAGCAACAGTACACAATTTGAAAATCAATGTTTACAAACATGTTTGACTGTCAGATGCTGTTCAAATATGATAGATATGAAGGCAAAAGCTTTTTCCAGTCACGTTGGATCAAGGAATTGACTCCAAACAGTAAGTGGCAAAAGTGGCATTTTCAGCCCGCGAAAAGCTGTTTTAGAGCATTAGAAACAGGTTGACTGCAGTTTTTCAAAATCAATGTTTACAAACATGTTTCACTGTCAGATGCTGTTCAAATATGATAAATATGAAGGCAAAAGCTGTTTCCAGTCACGTTGTATCAAGGAATTGACTCCATACAGTGAGTGGCAAAAGTGGCATTTTCA
Source organism: Dascyllus trimaculatus (assembly GCA_024666655.1). NCBI lineage: Eukaryota > Metazoa > Chordata > Actinopteri > Pomacentridae > Dascyllus > Dascyllus trimaculatus. The sequence goes on from JAMOIN010000952.1 coordinate 46,150, forward strand.
GCCCGCGAAAAGCTGTTTTAGAGCATTAGAAACAGGTAGACTGCAGTTTTTCAAAACCAATGTTTACAAACATGTTTCACTGTCAGATGCTGTTCAAATATGATAAATATGAAGGCTAAAGCTGTTTCCAGTCATGTTGTATCAAGGAATTTACTCCATACAGTGAGTGGCAAAAGTGGCATTTTCAGCCCGCGAAAAGCTGTTTTAGAGCATTAGACATAGCAACAGTGCACAATTTGAAAATCAATGTTTAATAACATGTTTCACTGTCAGATGCTGTTCCAATATGATAAATATGAAGGCAAAGGCTCTCTCCACTCACGTTGTATCAAGGAATTTACTCCATCCAGTAAGTGGCAAAAGTGGCATGATCAGCCCGCGAAAAGCTCTTTTACAGCTTTAGAAACAGCTACACTGCAGTTTTTCAAAATCAATGTTTACAAACATGTTTCACTGTCAGATGCTGTTCAAATATGATAAATATGAAGGCAAAAGCTGTTTCCAGTCACGTTGTATCAAGGAATTGACTCCATACAGTGAGTGGCACAAGTGGCATTTTCAGCCTGCGAAAAGCTGTTTTAGAGCATGAGAAACAGGTCGACTGCAGTTTTTCAAAATCAATGTTTACAAACATGTTTCACTGTCAGATGCTGTTCAAATATGATAAAAATGAAGGCAAAAGCTGTTTCCAGTCACGTTGTATCAAGGAATTGACTCCATACAGTGAGTGGCAAAAGTGGCATTTTCAGCCCTCGAAAAGCTGTTTTAGAGCATTAGAAATAGCAACAGTGCACTTTTTGAAAATCAATGTTTACAAACATGCTTCACTGTCAGATGCTGTTTAAATATGATAAATATGAAGGCAAAAGCTGTTTCCGGTCACGTTGTATCAAGGAATTGACTCAAAACAGTAAGTGGCAAAAGTGGCATTTTCAGCCCGCGAAAAGCTGTTTTAGAGCATTAGAAACAGGTTGACTGCAGTTTTTCAAAATCAATGTTTACAAACATGTTTCACTGTAAGATGCTGTTCAAATATGATAAATATGAAGGCAAAAGCTGTTTCCAGTCACGTTGTATCAAGGAATTGACTCCATAAGGTAAGTGGCAAAAGTGGCATTTTCAGCCCGCGAAAAGCTGTTATAGAGCATGAGAAACAGGTAGACTGCAGTTTTTCAAAATCCATGTTTACAAACAAGTTTCACTGTCAGATGCTGTTCAAATATGATAAATATGAAGGCAAAAGCTGTTTCCAGTCACATTGTATGAAGGAATTGACTCCATACAGTGAGTGGCAAAAGTGGCATTTTCAGCGCGCGAAAAGCTGTTTTAGAGCAATAGACATAGCAACAGTTTACAATTTGAAAATCAATGTTTAATAACATGTTTCACTGTCAGATGCTGTTCCAATATGATAAATATGAAGGCAAAAGCTGTTTCCAGTCAGGTTGTATGAAGGAATTGACTCAATACAGTGAGTGGCAAAAGTGACATTTTCAGCCCGCGAAAAGCTGTTTTAGAGCAATAGACATAGCAACAGTGCACAATTTGAAAATCAATGTTTACAAACATGTTTCACTGTCAGATGCTGTTCAAATATGATAAATATGAAGGCAAAAGCTGTTTCCAGTCACGTTGTATCAAGGAATTGACTCCATAAGGTAATTGGCAAAAGTGGCATTTTCAGCCCGCGAAAAGCTGTTTTAGAGCAATAGAAACAGGTAGACTGCAGTTTTTCAAAACCAATGTTTACAAACATGTTTCACTGTCAGATGCTGTTCAAATATGATAAATATGAAGGCTAAAGCTGTTTCCAGTCATGTTGTATCAAGGAATTTACTCCATACAGTGAGTGGCAAAAGTGGCATTTTCAGCCCGCGAAAAGCTGTTTTAGAGCATTAGACATAGCAACAGTGCACAATTTGAAAATCAATGTTAACAAACATGTTTCACTGTCAGATGCTGTTCAAATATGATAGATATGAAGGCAAAAGCTGTTTCCAGTCACGTTGTATCAAGGAATTTACTCCATACAGTGAGTGGCAAAAGTGGCATTTTCAGCCCGCGAAAAGCTGGTTTAGAGCATTAGATATAGCAACAGTGCACTTTTTGAAAATCAATGTTTACAAACATGTTTCACTGTCAGATGCTGTTCAAATATGATAAATATGAAGGCAAAAGCTGTTTCCAGTCACGTTTGTATCAAGGAATTGACTCAATACAGTGAGTTGCAAAAGTGGCATTTTCAGCCCGCGAAAAGCTGTTTTAGAGCATGAGAAACAGGTATCCGGCAGATTTTCAAAATCAATGTTCACAAAAATGTTTCACTGTCAGATGCTGTTCAAATATGATAAATATGAAGGCAAAAGCTGTTTCTAGTCACGTTGTATCAAGTAATGGACTCCATACAGTGTGTGGCAAAAGTGGCATTTTCAGTCCGCGAAAAGCTGTTTTAGAGCATTAGACATAACAACAGTGCACTTTTTGAAAATCAATGTTTACAAACATGTTTCACTGTCAGATGCTGTTCAAATATGATAAATATTAAGGCAAAAGCTGTTTCCAGTCATGTTGTATCAAGGAATTGACTCCATACAGTGAGTGGCAAAATTGGCATTTTCAGCCAGCGAAAAGATGTTTTAGAGCATGAGAAACAGGTAGACTGCAGATTTTAAAAATCAATGTTCACAAAAATGTTTCACTGTCAGATGCTGTTCAAATATGATAAATATGAAGGCTAAAGCTCTCTCCAGTCACTTTGTGTAAGGGAATTGACTCCATACAGTAAGTTTCAAAAGTGGCATTTTCAGCCCGCGAAAAGCTGTTTAAGAGCATGAGAAACAGGTAGACTGCAGTTTTTAAAAATCAATGTTTACAAACATGTTTCAGTGTCAGATGCTGTTCAGATATGATAAATATGAAGGCAAAACCTGTTTCCAGTCACGTTGGATCAAGGAATTGACTCCATACAGTTAATGGCAAAAGTGGCATTTTCAGCCCGCGAAAAGCTTTTTTAGAGAATTAGAAATAGCAACAGTGCACTTTTTGAAACTCAATGTTTACAAACATGTTTCACTGTCAGATGCTGTTCAAATATGAAAAAAATGAAGGCAAAAGCTGTTTCCTGTCACGTTGTGTCAAGGAATTGACTCCATACAGTAAGTATCAAAAGTGGCATTTTCAGTCAAGGAAAAGCTGTTTTAGAGCATTAGAAATAGCAACAGTGCACTTTTTTAAAATCAATGTTTACAAACATGTTTCACTGTCAGATGCTCTTCAAATATGATAAATATGAAGGCAAAAGCTGTTTCCAGTCACGTTGTATGGAGGAATTGACTCCATACAATAAGTATCAAAAGTGGCATTTTCAGCCCGCGAAAAGCTGTTTCAGAGCATGAGAAACAATGAGACTGCAGTTTTTCAAAATCAGTGTATACAAACATGTTTCACTGTCAGATGCTGTTCAAATATGATAAATATGAAGGCTAAAGCTCTCTCCAGTCACTTTGTGTAAGGGAATTGACTCCATACAGTAAGTTTCAAAAGTGGCATTTTCAGCCCGCGAAAAGCTGTTTAAGAGCATGAGAAACAGGTAGACTGCAGTTTTTAAAAATCAATGTTTACAAACATGTTTCAGTGTCAGATGCTGTTCAGATATGATAAATATGAAGGCAAAAGCTGTTTCCAGTCACGTTGTATCATGGAATTGACTCCATACAGTAAGTGGCAAAGTGGCAATTTCAGCCCGCGAAAAGCTGTTTTAGAGCAGGAAAAACAGCTAGTCTGCAGTTTTTCAAAATCAATGTTTACAAACATGTTTCACTGTCAGATGCTGTTCAAATATGATAAATATGAAGGCAAAAGCTGTTTCCAGTCACTTTGTATCAAGGAATTGATTCCACACAGTGAGTGGCAAAAGTGGCATTTTCAGCATACGAAAATCGGTTTTAGAGCATTAGAAACAGGTAGACTGCAGTTTTTAAAAATCAATGTTTACAAACTTGTTTCACTGTCAGATGCTGTGCAAATATGATAAATATGAAGGCAAAGGCTGTTTCCAGTCACGTTGTATCAAGGAATTGACTCCATACAGTGAGTGGCAAAAGTGGCATTTTTAGCCAGCAAAAAGCTTTTTTAGAGCATGAGAAACAGCTAGACTGCAGTTTTTCAAAAATAATGTGTACAAACATGTTTCACTGTCAGATGCTGTTCAAATATGATAAAAATGAGGTCAAAAGCTGTTTCCAGTCACGTTGTATCAAGGAATTGACTCCATACAGTAAGTGGCAAAAGTTGCATTTTCAGCCCGCGAAAAGCTGTTTCAAGGCATGAGAAACAATTAGAGTGCAGTTTTTCAAAATCAATGTGTGCAAAAATGTTTCACTGTGAGATGCTGTTCAAATATGATAAATATGAAGGCAAAAGCTGTTTCCAGTCACGTTGTGTCAAGGAATTGACTCCATACAGTAAGTTACAAAAGTGGCATCTTCAGTCAAGGAAAAGCTGTTTTAGAGCATTAGAAGTAGCAACAGTGCACTTTTGAAAATCAGCGTGTACAAACATGTTTCACTGTCAGATGCTGTTCAAATATGATAAATATGAAGGCAAAAGCTGTTTTCAGTCACGTTGTATCAAGGAATTGACTACATTTAGTGACTGGCAAAAGTCTCATTTTCAGTCCGCGAAAAGCTGTTTTAGAGCATTAGAAATTGCAACAGTGCACTTTTTGAAAATCAATGTTTACAAACATGTTTCACTGTCAGATGCTTTTCAAATATGACAAATATGAAGGCAAATGCTGTTTCTAGTCACGTTGTATCAAGGAATTGACTACGTATAGTGACTGGCAAAAGTGTCATTTTCAGCCCGCGAAAAGCAGTTTTAGAGCATGAGAAACAGCTAGACTGCAGTTTTTCAAAATCAATGTTTACAAACATGTTTCACGGTCAGCTGCTGTTCAAATATGATAAATATGAAGGCAAAAGCTCTTTCCAGTCACGTTGTATCAAGGAATTGACTCCATACAGTAAGTATCAAAAGTTGCGTTTTCAGGCCGCGAATACCTGTTTTAGAGCATGAGAAACAGCTAGACTGCAGTTTTTATAAATCAATGTTTGCAAACATGTTTCACTGTATGATGCAATTCAAATATGATGAATATGAAGGCAAAAGCTGTTTCCAGTCACATTTTATCAAGGAATTGACTCCGTACAGTAAGTGACAAAAGTGGAATTTTCAGCCAGCGACAAGCTGTTTTAGAGCAATAGAAATAGCAACAGTGGACCTTTTGAAAATCAATGTTTACTGTCAGATGCTGTTCAAATATGATAAAAATGAAGGCAAAAGCTGTTTCCTGTCACGTTGTATCAAGGAATTGACGCCATACGGTAAGTATCAAAAGTGGCATTTTCAGCTCGCGAAAAGCTGTTTTAGAGCATGAGAAACAGGTAGACTGCAGTTTTTCAAATTCAATGTTTACAAACATGTTTCACTGTCAGATGCTGTTCAAATATGATAAATATGAAGGCAAAAGCTGTTTCCAGTCACGTTGTATCAATTAATGGACTCCATACAGTGAGTGGCAAAAGTGTAATTTTCAGCCCGCGAAAAGCTGTTTAAGAGCAGTAGAAATAGCAACAGTGGACCTTTTGAAAATCAATGTTTACAACCATGTTTCACTGTCAGATGGTTTTCAAATATGATAAATATGAAGGCAAAAGCTGTTTCCAGTCACGTTGTATCAAGTAATTGACTCCATACAGTAATTCGCAAAAGTGGATTTTACAGCCCGCGAAAAGCTGTTTGAGAGCATGAGAAACAGCTATACTTTAGTTTTTCAAAATCAATGTTTACAAACATGTTTCACTGTCAGATGCTGTTCAAATATGATAAATATGAAGCCAAAAGCTGTTTCCAGTCACGTTGTATCAAGTAATTGACTCCATACAGTGTGTGGCAAAAGTGGCATTTTCAGTCCGCGAAAAGCTGTTTTAGAGCATTAGACATAACAACAGTGCACTTTTTGAAAATCAATGTTTACAAACATGTTTCACTGTCAGATGCTGTTCAAATATGATAAATATTAAGGCAAAAGCTGTTTCCAGTCATGTTGTATCAAGGAATTGACTCCATAAAGTGTGTGGCAAAAGTGGCATTTTCAGCCCGCAAAAAGCTGTTTTAGAGCATTAGACATAGCAACAGTGCACTTTTTGAAAATCAATGTTTACAAACATGTTTCACTGTCAGATGCTGTTCAAATATGATAAATATTAAGGCAAAAGCTGTTTCCAGTCATGTTGTATCAAGGAATTGACTCCATACAGTGAGTGGCAAAATTGGCATTTTCAGCCCGCGAAAAGCTGTTGTAGAGCATTAGAAATAGTAACAGTGCACTTTTTGAAAATCAATGTTTACAAACATGTTTCACTGTCAGATGCTGTTCAAAAATGATAAATATGAAGGCAAAAGCTGTTTCCGGTCACGTTGTATCAAGTAATGGACTCTATACAGTGAGTGGCAAAAGTGACATTTTCAGCCCGCGAAAAGCTGTTTTTGAGCATTAGAAAAAGCTAGACTGCAGTTTTTCAAAATCAATGTTTACAAACATGTTTCACTGTCAGATGCTGTTCAAATATGATAAATATGAAGCCAAAAGCTGTTTCCAGTCACGTTGTATCAAGGAGTTGACTACATATAGTGAGTGGCAAATGTGTCATTTTCAGCCCCCGAAAAGGTGTTTTAGAGCATTAGAAATAGCAACAGTGCACTTTTTGAAAATCAATGTTTACAAACATGTTTCACTGTCAGATGCTGTTCAAATATGATAAATATGAAGGCAAAAGCTGTTTCCAGTCACGTTGTATCAAGGGATTAACTCCATCCAGTAAGTATCAAAAGTGGCATTTTAAGCTCGCGAAAAGCTGTTTTAGAGCATGACAAACAGCTAGACTGCAATTTTTGAAAATCAATGTTTGCAAACATGTTTCACTGTCAGATGCTATTCAAATATGATGAATATGAAGGCAAATGCTGTTTCCAGTCACCTTGTATCAAGGAATTGACTCCATACAGAAAGTGACAAAAGTGGTATTTTCAGCCCGCGAAAAGCTGTTTTAGAGCATGAGAAACAGCAAAACTGCAGTTTTTCAAATTCAATGTTTACAAACATGTTTCACTGTCAGATGCTGTTCAAATATGATCAATATGAAGGCAAAAGCTGTTTCCAGTCACGTTCTATCAAGTAATGCACTCTATACAGTGAGTGGCAAAAGTGGTATTTTCAGCCCGCGAAAAGCTGTTTTAGAGCATGAGAAACAGCTGGACTGCAGTTTTTCATAATCAATGTTTACAAACATGTTTCACTGTCAGATGCTGTTCAAATATGATAAATATGAAGGCAAAAGCTGTTTCCAGTCACGTTGTATCAAGGAGTTGACTCCATACAGTAAGCATCAAAAGTTGCATTTTCAGCACGCGAAAAGTCGTTTTAGAGCTTGAGAAACAGCTAGACTGCAGTTTTTCAAAATCAATGTTTACAAACATGTTTCACTGTCAGATGCTGTTCAACTATGATAAAAATGAAAGCAAAAGCTGTTTCCAGTTACGTTGTATCAAGGAATTGACTCCATACAGTGAGTGGCAAAAGTGGCACTTTGAGCCCGCGAAAAGCTGTTTTAGAGCATGAGAAACAGCTAGACTGCAGTTTTTCAAAATCAATGTTTACAAACATGTTTCACTGTGAGATGCTGTTCAAATATGATAAATATGAAGCCAAAAGCTGTTTCCATTCACGTTGTATCAAGCAGTTGACTACATATAGTGAGTGGCAAAAGTGTCATTTTCAGCCCCCGAAAAGCTGTTTTAGAGCATTAGAAATAGCAACAGTGCACTTTTTAAAAATCAATGTTTACAAACATGTTTCACTGTCAGATGCTGTTCAAATATGATAAATATGAAGGCAAAACCTGTTTCCAGTCACGTTGTATCAAGGAATTGACTCCATACAGTTAATGGCAAAAGTGGCATTTTCTGCCTGCGAAAAGCATTTTTAGAGCATTAGAAATAGCAACAGTGCACTTTTTGAAAATCAATGTTTACAAACATGTTTCACTGTCAGATGCTGTTCAAATATGAAAAAAATGAAGGCAAAACCTGTTTCCAGTCACGTTGTATCAAGGAATTGACTCCATAAAGTTAATGGCAAAAGTGGCATTTTCAGCCCGCGAAAAGCTTTTTTAGAGCATTAGAAATAGGAACAGTGCACTTTTTGAAAATCAATGTTTACAAACGTGTTTCACTGTCAGATGCTGTTCAAATATGAAAAAAATGAAGGCAAAAGCTGTTTCCTGTCACGTTGTGTCAAGGAATTGACTCCATACAGTAAGTATCAAAAGTGGCATTTTCAGCCCGCGAAAAGCTGTTTCAGAGCATGAGAAACAATGAGACTGCAGTTTTTCAAAATCAGTGTTTACAAACATGTTTCACTGTCAGATGCTCTTCAAATATGATAAATATGAAGGCTAAAGCTCTCTCCAGTCACTTTGTATCAAGGAATTGACTCCATACAGTAATTGGAAAAAGTGGCACTTTCAGGCCGCGAAAAGCTGTTTTAGAGCATGAGAAACCGCTAGACTGCAGTTTTTCAAAATAAATGTTTACAAACATGTTTCACTGTCAGATGCTGTTCAAATATGATAAATATGAAGCCAAAAGCTGTCTCCAGTCACGTTGTATCAAGGAATTGACTACATATAGTGAGTGGCAAAAGGGGCATTTTCAGCCCGCGAAAAGCTGTTTCAGAGCATTAGAAATAGCAACAGTGCACTTTTTGAAAATCAATGTTTTTCAAACATGTTCCACTGCAGATGCTGTTCAAATATGACAAAAATGAAGGCAACAGCTGTTTCCAGTCAAGTTGTATCAAGGAATTGACTCCATACATTAAGTGGCAAAAGTCGCATTTTCAGCCCGCGAAAAGCTGTTTTAGAGCATGAGAAACAGGTATCCGGCAGATTTTCAAAATCAATGTTCACAAAAATGTTTCACTGTCAGATGCTGTTCAAATATGATAAATATGAAGGCAAAAGCTGTTTCCAGTCACGTTGTATCAAGTAATGGACTCCATACAGTGTGTGGCAAAAGTTGCATTTTCAGTCCGCGAAAAGCTGTTTTAGAGCATTAGACATAACAACAGTGCACTTTTTGAAAATCAATGTTTACAAACATGTTTCACTGTCAGATGCTGTTCAAATATGATAAATATTAAGGCAAAAGCTGTTTCCAGTCATGTTGTATCAAGGAATTGACTCCATACAGTGAGTGGCAAAATTGGCATTTTCAGCCAGCGAAAAGCTGTTTTAGAGCATGAGAAACAGGTAGACTGCAGATTTTAAAAATCAATGTTCACAAAAATGTTTCACTGTCAGATGCTGTTCAAATATGATAAATATGAAGGCAAAAGCTGTTTCCAGTCACGTTGTATCAAGTAATGGACTCCATACAGTGTGTGGCAAAAGTGACATTTTCAGCCCGCGAAAAGCTGTTTTAGAGCATTAGACATAGCAACAGTGCACTTTTTGAAAATCAATGTTTACAAACATGTTTCACTTTCAGATGCTGTTCAAATATGATAAATATTAAGGCAAAAGCTGTTTCCAGTCATGTTGTATCAAGGAATTGACTCCATACAGTGAGTGGCAAAATTGGCATTTTCAGCCCGCGAAAAGCTGTTGTAGAGCATTAGAAATAGTAACAGTGCACTTTTTGAAAATCAATGTTTACAAACATGTTTCACTGTCAGATGCTGTTCAAAAATGATAAATATGAAGGCAAAAGCTGTTTCCGGTCACGTTGTATCAAGTAATGGACTCTATACAGTGAGTGGCAAAAGTGACATTTTCAGCCCGCGAAAAGCTGTTTTAGAGCATTACAAAAAGCTAGACTGCAGTTTTTCAAAATCAATGTTTACAAACATGTTTCACTGTCAGATGCTGTTCAAATATGACAAATATGAAGGCAAATGCTGTTTCTAGTCACGTTGTGTCAAGGAATTGACTCCATACAGTAAGTATCAAAAGTGGCATTTTCAGTCAAGGAAAAGCTGTTTTAGAGCATTAGAAATAGCAACAGTGCACTTTTTTAAAATCAATGTTTACAAACATGTTTCACTGTCAGATGCTGTTCAAATATGACAAATATGAAGGCAAATGCTGTTTCTAGTCACGTTGTATCAAGGAATTGACTACGTATAGTGAGAGGCAAAAGTGTCATTTTCAGCCTGCGAAAAGCTGTTTTAGAGCATGAGAAACAGCTAGACTGCAGTTTTTCAAAATCAATGTTTACAAACATGTTTCACGGTCAGCTGCTGTTCAAATATGATAAATATGAAAGCAAAAGCTGTTTCCCGTCACGTTGTATCAAGGAATTGACTCCATCCAGTAAGTATCAAAAGTGGCATTTTAAGCTCGCGAAAAGCTGTTTTAGAGCATGACAAACATCTAGACTGCAATTTTTGAAAATCAATGTTTGCAAACATGTTTCACTGTCAGATGCTATTCAAATATGATGAATATGAAGGCAAATGCTGTTTCCAGTCACCTTGTATCAAGGAATTGACTCCATACAGAAAGTGACAAAAGTGGTATTTTCAGCCCGCGAAAAGCTGTTTTAGAGCATGAGAAACAGCAAAACTGCAGTTTTTCAAAATCAATGTTTACAAACATGTTTCACTGTCAGATGCTGTTCAAATATGATCAATATGAAGGCAAAAGCTGTTTCCAGTCACGTTCTATCAAGTAATGCAATCTATACAGTGATTGGCAAAAGTGGCATTTTCAGCCCGCGAAAAGCTGTTTTAGAGCATGAGAAACAGCTAGACTGCAGTTTTTCATAATCAATGTTTACAAACATGTGTCACTGTCAGATGCTGTTCAAATATGATAAATATGAAGGCAAAAGCTGTTTCCAGTCACGTTGTATCAAGGAGTTGACTCCATACAGTAAGTATCAAAAGTTGCATTTTCAGCACGCGAAAAGTCGTTTTAGAGCTTGAGAAACAGCTAGACTGCAGTTTTTCAAAATCAATGTTTACAAACATGTTTCACTGTCAGATGCTGTTCAACTATGATAAAAATGAAAGCAAAAGCTGTTTCCAGTTACGTTGTATCAAGGAATTGACTCCATACAGTGAGTGGCAAAAGTGGCACTTTGAGCCCGCGAAAAGCTGTTTTAGAGCATGAGAAACAGCTAGACTGCAGTTTTTCAAAATCAATGTTTACAAACATGTTTCACTGTCAGATGCTGTTCAAATATGATAAATATGAAGCCAAAAGCTGTTTCCATTCACGTTGTATCAAGCAGTTGACTACATATAGTGAGTGGCAAAAGTGTCATTTTCAGCCCCCGAAAAGCTGTTTTAGAGCATTAGAAATAGCAACAGTGCACTTTTTGAAAATCAATGTTTACAAACATGTTTCACTGTCAGATGCTGTTCAAATATGATAAATATGAAGGCAAAACCTGTTTCCAGTCACGTTGTATCAAGGAATTGACTCCATACAGTTAATGGCAAAAGTGGCATTTTCAGCCCGCGAAAAGCTTTTTTAGAGCATTAGAAATAGCTACAGTGCACTTTTTGAAAATCAATGTTTACAAACATGTTTCACTGTCAGATGCTGTTCAAATATGAAAAAAATGAAGGCAAAACCTGTTTCCAGTCACGTTGTATCAAGGAATTGACTCCATACAGTTAATGGCAAAAGTGGCATTTTCAGCCCGCGAAAAGCTTTTTTAGAGCATTAGAAATAGGAACAGTGCACTTTTTGAAAATCAATGTTTACAAACGTGTTTCACTGTCAGATGCTGTTCAAATATGAAAAAAATGAAGGCAAAAGCTGTTTCCTGTCACGTTGTGTCAAGGAATTGACTCCATACAGTAAGTATCAAAAGTGGCATTTTCAGCCCGCGAAAAGCTGTTTCAGAGCATGAGAAACAATGAGACTGCAGTTTTTCAAAATCAGTGTTTACAAACATGTTTCACTGTCAGATGCTCTTCAAATATGATAAATATGAAGGCTAAAGCTCTCTCCAGTCACTTTGTATCAAGGAATTGACTCCATACAGTAATTGGAAAAAGTGGCACTTTCAGGCCGCGAAAAGCTGTTTTAGAGCATGAGACTGCAACCGCTAGACTGCAGTTTTTCAAAATCAATGTTTACAAACATGTTTCACTGTCAGATGCTGTTCAAATATGATAAATATGAAGCCAAAAGCTGTTTCCAGTCACGTTGTATCAAGGAATTGACTACATATAGTGAGTGGCAAAAGGGGCATTTTCAGCCCGCGAAAAGCTGTTTCAGAGCATTAGAAATAGCAACAGTGCACTTTTTGAAAATCAATGTTTTTCAAACATGTTTCACTGCAGATGCTGTTCAAATATGACAAAAATGAAGGCAACAGCTGTTTCCAGTCAAGTTGTATCAAGGAATTGACTCCATACATTAAGTGGCAAAAGTCGCATTTTCAGCCCGCGAAAAGCTGTTTTAGAGCATGAGAAACAGGTATCCGGCAGATTTTCAAAATCAATGTTCACAAAAATGTTTCACTGTCAGATGCTGTTCAAATATGATAAATATGAAGGCAAAAGCTGTTTCCAGTCACGTTGTATCAAGTAATGGACTCCATACAGTGTGTGGCAAAAGTTGCATTTTCAGTCCGCGAAAAGCTGTTTTAGAGCATTAGACATAACAACAGTGCACTTTTTGAAAATCAATGTTTACAAACATGTTTCACTGTCAGATGCTGTTCAAATATGATAAATATTAAGGCAAAAGCTGTTTCCAGTCATGTTGTATCAAGGAATTGACTCCATACAGTGAGTGGCAAAATTGGCATTTTCAGCCAGCGAAAAGCTGTTTTAGAGTTTGAGAAACAGGTAGACTGCAGATTTTAAAAATCAATGTTCACAAAAATGTTTCACTGTCAGATGCTGTTCAAATATGATAAATATGAAGGCAAAAGCTGTTTCCAGTCACGTTGTATCAAGTAATGGACTCCATACAGTGTGTGGCAAAAGTGACATTTTCAGCCCGCGAAAAGCTGTTTTAGAGCATTAGACATAGCAACAGTGCACTTTTTGAAAATCAATGTTTACAAACATGTTTCACTTTCAGATGCTGTTCAAATATGATAAATATTTAGGCAAAAGCTGTTTCCAGTCATGTTGTATCAAGGAATTGACTCCATACAGTGAGTGGCAAAATTGGCATTTTCAGCCCGCGAAAAGCTGTTGTAGAGCATTAGAAATAGTAACAGTGCACTTTTTGAAAATCAATGTTTACAAACATGTTTCACTGTCAGATGCTGTTCAAAAATGATAAATATGAAGGCAAAAGCTGTTTCCGGTCACGTTGTATCAAGTAATGGACTCTATACAGTGAGTGGCAAAAGTGACATTTTCAGCCCGCGAAAAGCTGTTTTAGAGCATTAGAAAAAGCTAGACTGCAGTTTTTCAAAATCAATGTTTACAAACATGTTTCACTGTCAGATGCTGTTCAAATATGACAAATATGAAGGCAAATGCTGTTTCTAGTCACGTTGTGTCAAGGAATTGACTCCATACAGTAAGTATCAAAAGTGGCATTTTCAGTCAAGGAAAAGCTGTTTTAGAGCATTAGAAATAGCAACAGTGCACTTTTTTAAAATCAATGTTTACAAACATGTTTCACTGTCAGATGCTGTTCAAATATGATAAATATGAAGGCAAATGCTGTTTCTAGTCACGTTGTATCAAGGAATTGACTACGTATAGTGAGAGGCAAAAGTGTCATTTTCAGCCTGCGAAAAGCTGTTTTAGAGCATGAGAAACAGCTAGACTGCAGTTTTTCAAAATCAATGTTTACAAACATGTTTCACTGTCAGATGCTGTTCAAATATGATAAATATGAAGGCAAAAGCTGTTTCCCGTCACGTTGTATCAAGGAATTGACTCCATCCAGTAAGTATCAAAAGTGGCATTTTAAGCTCGCGAAAAGCTGTTTTAGAGCATGACAAACATCTAGACTGCAATTTTTGAAAATCAATGTTTGCAAACATGTTTCACTGTCAGATGCTATTCAAATATGATGAATATGAAGGCAAATGCTGTTTCCAGTCACCTTGTATCAAGGAATTGACTCCATACAGAAAGTGACAAAAGTGGTATTTTCAGCCCGCGAAAAGCTGTTTTAGAGCATGAGAAACAGCAAAACTGCAGTTTTTCAAAATCAATGTTTACAAACATGTTTCACTGTCAGATGCTGTTCAAATATGATCAATATGAAGGCAAAAGCTGTTTCCAGTCACGTTCTATCAAGTAATGCAATCTATACAGTGATTGGCAAAAGTGGCATTTTCAGCCCGCGAAAAGCTGTTTTAGAGCATGAGAAACAGCTAGACTGCAGTTTTTCATAATCAATGTTTACAAACATGTTTCACTGTCAGATGCTGTTCAAATATGATAAATATGAAGGCAAAAGCTGTTTCCAGTCACGTTGTATCAAGGAGTTGACTCCATACAGTAAGTATCAAAAGTTGCATTTTCAGCCCGCGAAAAGTCGTTTTAGAGCTTGAGAAACAGCTAGACTGCAGTTTTTCAAAATCAATGTTTACAAACATGTTTCACTGTCAGATGCTGTTCAACTATGATAAAAATGAAAGCAAAAGCTGTTTCCAGTTACGTTGTATCAAGGAATTGACTCCATACAGTGAGTGGCAAAAGTGGCACTTTGAGCCCGCGAAAAGCTGTTTTAGAGCATGAGAAACAGCTAGACTGCAGTTTTTCAAAATCAATGTTTACAAACATGTTTCACTGTGAGATGCTGTTCAAATATGATAAATATGAAGCCAAAAGCTGTTTCCATTCACGTTGTATCAAGCAGTTGACTACATATAGTGAGTGGCAAAAGTGTCATTTTCAGCCCCCGAAAAGCTGTTTTAGAGCATTAGAAATAGCAACAGTGCACTTTTTGAAAATCAATGTTTACAAACATGTTTCACTGTCAGATGCTGTTCAAATATGATAAATATGAAGGCAAAACCTGTTTCCAGTCACGTTGTATCAAGGAATTGACTCCATACAGTTAATGGCAAAAGTGGCATTTTCAGCCCGCGAAAAGCTTTTTTAGAGCATTAGAAATAGCAACAGTGCACTTTTTGAAAATCAATGTTTACAAACATGTTTCACTGTCAGATGCTGTTCAAATATGAAAAAAATGAAGGCAAAAGCTGTTTCCTGTCACGTTGTGTCAAGGAATTGACTCCATACAGTAAGTATCAAAAGTGGCATTTTCAGCCCGCGAAAAGCTGTTTCAGAGCATGAGAAACAATGAGACTGCAGTTTTTCAAAATCAGTGTTTACAAACATGTTTCACTGTCAGATGCTCTTCAAATATGATAAATATGAAGGCTAAAGCTCTCTCCAGTCACTTTGTATCAAGGATTTGACTCCATACAGTAATTGGAAAAAGTGGCACTTTCAGGCCGCGAAAAGCTGTTTTAGAGCTTTTCGCTCTAAAACTGCAGACTGCAGTTTTTGACTGCAGTCTGCAGTCAAAAACTGCTAGACTGCAGTTTTTCAAAATCAATGTTTACAAACATGTTTCACTGTCAGATCCTGTTCAAATATGATAAATATGAAGCCAAAAGCTGTTTCCAGTCACGTTGTATCAAGGAATTGACTACATATAGTGAGTGGCAAAAGGGGCATTTTCAGCCCGCGAAAAGCTGTTTCAGAGCATTAGAAATAGCAACAGTGCACTTTTTGAAAATCAATGTTTTTCAAACATGTTTCACTGCAGATGCTGTTCAAATATGACAAAAATGAAGGCAACAGCTGTTTCCAGTCAAGTTGTATCAAGGAATTGACTCCATACATTAAGTGGCAAAAGTCGCATTTTCAGCCCGCGAAAAGCTGTTTTAGAGCATGAGAAACAGGTATCCGGCAGATTTTCAAAATCAATGTTCACAAAAATGTTTCACTGTCAGATGCTGTTCAAATATGATAAATATGAAGGCAAAAGCTGTTTCCAGTCACGTTGTATCAAGTAATGGACTCCATACAGTGTGTGGCAAAAGATTCAAGATTCAAAGTTTTATTGTCAAGTGCACAGTAAGAAACACGTTTCCCTGCACAATGAAATTCTTACTTTGCTGTCCACTCAGATAACCAGCAACAAGTATAAAAATATTATATACAAATAAAATAGAATAAAATAGAAATAAGAAAAAACAATGTAAATATGAACAGTAAAGTGTATTTAGAAAAAAACAATGTAAATATGAACAGTAAAGTGTATTTTAGTGCAAAGTAGTGCAAGAAAATGTAAACAGAAGATAATTGCAGTTCAAGTGTATGGATTTTTAAAGTGTCTTTAGTGGAATCCGGTCAGCTGTTGAGGATTCTGATGGCAGTGGGATAAAAAGAGTTTCTTAAGCGGGTCGTCCTGCATTTCACACTCCTGTACCTCCGTCCTGAGGGCAGGAGTGTGAACAGTCCGTGTTGTGGGTGGGTGGTGTCCTTGGTGATGCTGGCAGCTCTCCTGTGGACCCTGCAGTGGTAGACGCTATGCAGAGAGGGCAGTGGAGTCCTGGTGATCCTCTCAGCAGTCCTGACCACTCTCTGCAGGCGTTTGCGGTCCAGAGCAGTAGTGCTGCCGTACCACACAGTGATGCAGCTGGTCAGGATGCTCTCCACAACGCAGCTGTAGAAGTTGCTGAGGATCCTGGCTGACATGCCAAACTTCCTCAGCTTCCTCAGGAAATACAGCCGCTGTTGAGCTTTCCTGACCAACTGTGTGGTGTTGGAAGTCCATGAGAAGTCCTCAGTGATGTGGACCCCAAGGTATTTGAAGCTGCTCACCCGCTCCACTTCAAGCTCCCGGATAAATAGTGGCTGATGAGGTCTCCTCTCCTTCCTCATGTCCACTATCATCTCCTTCGTCTTTTCTGTGTTGAGGGTGAGGTTGTTGTCCTCGCACCATGACACCAGACCGGCCACCTCCATCCTGTAGGCCGCTTCGTCCCCCGCAGTGATGCGTCCTATCACTGCAGTGTCGTCAGCGAACTTCAGGATGATGTTGTCCTTGTGGGAGGCGACACAGTCATATGTGAACAGGGTGTAGAGGATGGGGCTGAGGACACATCCCTGTGGAGTTCCAATATTTGTGATAATGCTGGCCGATGTCCTATTTCCAATCCTGACAGACTGGGGCCTGCCAGTCAGGAAGTCTAGGAGCCAGTCACAGAGGGTGGGGTGGAGACCAAGTGTGGACAGTTTGTGGGTGAGTTTGTGGGGGACAACCGTGTTGAAGGCGGAGCTGTAGTCCACAAAGAGCATCCTGATGTAGGAGTCTTTGTTTTCCAGGTGGGACAAGGAGTAGTGGAGGACAGCTGAGATGGCGTCTGAGGTGGACCTGTTGGGCCTGTAGGCATACTGCAGGGGGTCAAGTGTGTCCGGTATGCTGCTCTGAATGTGGGCCAGTACCACTCTCTCAAAACACTTCATAATGATTGGAGTGAGTGCCACTGGTCTGTAGTCATTCAGGCAGGTAGGTGGGCTCTTCTTGGGGAGGGGGACGATGGTTGTGGTTTTGAAGCAGGAGGGGACTGTGCTCTGGCTGAGGGAAAGGTTGAAGATGGAGGTGAAGACATCAGCCAGCTCGTTGGCACATGCTCTGAGAGCGCGGCCAGGGATGTTGTCTGGTCCTGCTGCCTTATGGGGGTTGATCCTCTTCAGGACTTTGTGAACCTGACCTGATGAGACTGTTGGTGGCGGTGAAGGGGGTCCGGTGGTCCAGGTGTGTGTGTGTCTCTGTGTTGTTGTTTGTAGCCTCAAAGCGGGTGTAGAATGCATTGAGGTCATCTGGTAGGTTGTCTGTGGAGCTGATGGTGCTGGTGGTAGTCCTGTAATCTGTAATGTGCTGCAAGCCCCTCCACATCCGCCCGGAGTCAGCAGTGGAATAGAAGCCGTCCAGCTTCTCTCTGTACTGCCTCTTTGCAGCTGTGATGGCTTTCCTCAGTCCGTATTTGGCAGCTTTGTACTCGGCCTCATTGCCTGATTTAAATGCAATGCAGCGAGCACGCAGCATGTTACGTACCTGAGTGTTTATCCAGGGCTTCTGGTTGCATTTTCAGTCCGCGAAAAGCTGTTTTAGAGCATTAGACATAACAACAGTGCACTTTTTGAAAATCAATGTTTACAAACATGTTTCACTGTCAGATGCTGTTCAAATATGATAAATATTAAGGCAAAAGCTGTTTCCAGTCATGTTGTATCAAGGAATTGACTCCATACAGTGAGTGGCAAAATTGGCATTTTCAGCCAGCGAAAAGCTGTTTTAAAATCTGCAGATTTAGACTGCAGATTTTAAAAATCAATGTTCACAAAAATGTTTCACTGTCAGATGCTGTTCAAATATGATAAATATGAAGGCAAAAGCTGTTTCCAGTCACGTTGTATCAAGTAATGGACTCCATACAGTGTGTGGCAAAAGTGACATTTTCAGCCCGCGAAAAGCTGTTTTAGAGCATTAGAAAAAGCTAGACTGCAGTTTTTCAAAATCAATGTTTACAAACATGTTTCACTGTCAGATGCTGTTCAAATATGATAAATATGAAGCCAAAACCTGTTTCCAGTCACGTTGTATCAAGGAGTTGACTACATACAGTTAATGGCAAAAGTGGCATTTTCAGCCCGCGAAAAGCTTTTTTAGAGAATTAGAAATAGCAACAGTGCACTTTTTGAAAATCAATGTTTACAAACATGTTTCACTGTCAGATGCTGTTCAAATATGAAAAAAATGAAGGCAAAAGCTGTTTCCTGTCACGTTGTGTCAAGGAATTGACTCCATGCAGTAAGTATCAAAAGTGGCATTTTCAGTCAAGGAAAAGCTGTTTTAGAGCATTAGAAATAGCAACAGTGCACTTTTTTAAAATCAATGTTTACAAACATGTTTCACTGTCAGATGCTGTTCAAATATGACAAATATGAAGGCAAATGCTGTTTCTAGTCACGTTGTATCAAGGAATTGACTACGTATAGTGAGAGGCAAAAGTGTCATTTTCAGCCCGCGAAAAGCTGTTTTAGAGCATGAGAAACAGCTAGACTGCAGTTTTTCAAAATCAATGTTTACAAACATGTTTCACGGTCAGCTGCTGTTCAAATATGATAAATATGAAGGCAAAAGCTGTTTCCAGTCACGTTGTATCAAGGAATTGACTCCATCCAGTAAGTATCAAAAGTGGCATTTTAAGCTCGCGAAAAGCTGTTTTAGAGCATGACAAACATCTAGACTGCAATTTTTGAAAATCAATGTTTGCAAACATGTTTCACTGTCAGATGCTATTCAAATATGATGAATATGAAGGCAAATGCTGTTTCCAGTCACCTTGTATCAAGGAATTGACTCCATACAGAAAGTGACAAAAGTGGTATTTTCAGCCCGCGAAAAGCTGTTTTAGAGCATGAGAAACAGCAAAACTGCAGTTTTTCAAAATCAATGTTTACAAACATGTTTCACTGTCAGATGCTGTTCAAATATGATCAATATGAAGGCAAAAGCTGTTTCCAGTCACGTTCTATCAAGTAATGCAATCTATACAGTGATTGGCAAAAGTGGCATTTTCAGCCCGCGAAAAGCTGTTTTAGAGCATGAGAAACAGCTAGACTGCAGTTTTTCATAATCAATGTTTACAAACATGTTTCACTGTCAGATGCTGTTCAAATATGATAAATATGAAGGCAAAAGCTGTTTCCAGTCACGTTGTATCAAGGAGTTGACTCCATACAGTAAGTATCAAAAGTTGCATTTTCAGCACGCGAAAAGTCGTTTTAGAGCTTGAGAAACAGCTAGACTGCAGTTTTTCAAAATCAGTGTTTACAAACATGTTTCACTGTCAGATGCTGTTCAACTATGATGAAAATGAAAGCAAAAGCTGTTTCCAGTTACGTTGTATCAAGGAATTGACTCCATACAATAAGTGGCAAAAGTGGCACTTTGAGCCCGCGAAAAGCTGTTTTAGAGCATGAGAAACAGCTAGACTGCAGTTTTTCAAAATCAATGTTTACAAACATGTTTCACTGTCATATGCTGTTCAAATATGATAAATATGAAGCCAAAAGCTGTTTCCATTCACGTTGTATCAAGCAGTTGACTACATTTAGTGAGTGGCAAAAGTGTCATTTTCAGCCCCCGAAAAGCTGTTTTAGAGCATTAGAAATAGCAACAGTGCACTTTTTGAAAATCAATGTTTACAAACATGTTTCACTGTCAGATGCTGTTCAAATATGATAAATATGAAGGCAAAACCTGTTTCCAGTCACGTTGTATCAAGGAATTGACTCCATACAGTTAATGGCAAAAGTGGCATTTTCAGCCCGCGAAAAGCTTTTTTAGAGCATTAGAAATAGCAACAGTGCACTTTTTGAAAATCAATGTTTACAAACATGTTTCACTGTCAGATGCTGTTCAAATATGAAAAAAATGAAGGCAAAAGCTGTTTCCTGTCACGTTGTGTCAAGGAATTGACTCCATACAGTAAGTATCAAAAGTGGCATTTTCAGCCCGCGAAAAGCTGTTTCAGAGCATGAGAAACAATGAGACTGCAGTTTTTCAAAATCAGTGTTTACAAACATGTTTCACTGTCAGATGCTCTTCAAATATGATAAATATGAAGGCTAAAGCTCTCTCCAGTCACTTTGTATCAAGGAATTGACTCCATACAGTAATTGGAAAAAGTGGCACTTTCAGGCCGCGAAAAGCTGTTTCAGAGCATGAGAAACAATGAGACTGCAGTTTTTCAAAATCAGTGTTTACAAACATGTTTCACTGTCAGATGCTGTTCAAATATGATAAATATGAAGCCAAAAGCTGTTTCCAGTCACGTTGTATCAAGGAATTGACTACATATAGTGAGTGGCAAAAGGGGCATTTTCAGCCCGCGAAAAGCTGTTTCAGAGCATTAGAAATAGCAACAGTGCACTTTTTGAAAATCAATGTTTTTCAAACATGTTTCACTGCAGATGCTGTTCAAATATGACAAAAATGAAGGCAACAGCTGTTTCCAGTCAAGTTGTATCAAGGAATTGACTCCATACATTAAGTGGCAAAAGTCGCATTTTCAGCCCGCGAAAAGCTGTTTTAGAGCATGAGAAACAGGTATCCGGCAGATTTTCAAAATCAATGTTCACAAAAATGTTTCACTGTCAGATGCTGTTCAAATATGATAAATATGAAGGCAAAAGCTGTTTCCAGTCACGTTGTATCAAGTAATGGACTCCATACAGTGTGTGGCAAAAGTTGCATTTTCAGTCCGCGAAAAGCTGTTTTAGAGCATTAGACATAACAACAGTGCACTTTTTGAAAATCAATGTTTACAAACATGTTTCACTGTCAGATGCTGTTCAAATATGATAAATATTAAGGCAAAAGCTGTTTCCAGTCATGTTGTATCAAGGAATTGACTCCATACAGTGAGTGGCAAAATTGGCATTTTCAGCCAGCGAAAAGCTGTTTTAAAATCTGCAGATTTAGACTGCAGATTTTAAAAATCAATGTTCACAAAAATGTTTCACTGTCAGATGCTGTTCAAATATGATAAATATGAAGGCAAAAGCTGTTTCCAGTCACGTTGTATCAAGTAATGGACTCCATACAGTGTGTGGCAAAATTGACATTTTCAGCCCGCGAAAAGCTGTTTTAGAGCATTAGACATAGCAACAGTGCACTTTTTGAAAATCAATGTTTACAAACATGTTTCACTTTCAGATGCTGTTCAAATATGATAAATATTAAGGCAAAAGCTGTTTCCAGTCATGTTGTATCAAGGAATTGACTCCATACAGTGAGTGGCAAAATTGGCATTTTCAGCTCGCGAAAATCTGTTGTAGAGCATTAGAAATAGTAACAGTGCACTTTTTGAAAATCAATGTTTACAAACATGTTTCACTGTCAGATGCTGTTCAAAAATGATAAATATGAAGGCAAAAGCTGTTTCCGGTCACGTTGTATCAAGTAATGGACTCTATACAGTGAGTGGCAAAAGTGGCATCTTCAGTCAAGGAAAAGCTGTTTTAGAGCATTAGAAAAAGCTAGACTGCAGTTTTTCAAAATCAATGTTTACAAACATGTTTCACTGTCAGATGCTGTTCAAATATGATAAATATGAAGCCAAAAGCTGTTTCCATTCACGTTGTATCAAGGAGTTGACTACATATAGTGAGTGGCAAAAGTGTCATTTTCAGCCCCCGAAAAGCTGTTTTAGAGCATTAGAAATAGCAACAGTGCACTTTTTGAAAATCAATGTTTACAAACATGTTTCACTGTCAGATGCTGTTCAAATATGATAAATATGAAGGCTAAAGCTCTCTCCAGTCACTTTGTGTAAGGGAATTGACTCCATACAGTAAGTTTCAACAGTGGCATTTTCAGCCCGCGAAAAGCTGTTTAAGAGCATGAGAAACAGGTAGACTGCAGTTTTTAAAAATCAATGTTTACAAACATGTTTCAGTGTCAGATGCTGTTCAGATATGATAAATATGAAGGCAAAAGCTGTTTCCAGTCACGTTGTATCATGGAATTGACTCCATACAGTAAGTGGCAAAAGTGGCAATTTCAGCCCGCGAAAAGCTGTTTTAGAGCATTAGAGAGTGAGTGGCAAAAGTGGCATTTTCAGCATACGAAAATCGGTTTTAGAGCATTAGAAACAGGTAGACTGCAGTTTTTAAAAATCAATGTTTACAAACTTGTTTCACTGTCAGATGCTGTGCAAATATGATAAATATGAAGGCAAAGGCTGTTTCCAGTCACGTTGTATCAAGGAATTGACTCCATACAGTGAGTGGCAAAAGTGGCATTTTTAGCCAGCAAAAAGCTTTTTTAGAGCATGAGAAACAGCTAGACTGCAGTTTTTCAAAAATAATGTGTACAAACATGTTTCACTGTCAGATGCTGTTCAAATATGATAAAAATGAGGGCAAAAGCTGTTTCCAGTCACGTTGTATCAAGGAATTGACTCCATACAGTAAGTGGCAAAAGTTGCATTTTCAGCCCGCGAAAAGCTGTTTCAAGGCATGAGAAACAATTAGAGTGCAGTTTTTCAAAATCAATGTGTGCAAAAATGTTTCACTGTGAGATGCTGTTCAAATATGTTAAATATGAAGGCAAAAGCTGTTTCCAGTCACGTTGTGTCAAGGAATTGACTCCATACAGTAAGTATCAAAAGTGGCATCTTCAGTCAAGGAAAAGCTGTTTTAGAGCATTAGAAATAGCAACAGTGCACTTTTGAAAATCAGCGTGTACAAACATGTTTCACTGTCAGATGCTGTTCAAATATGATAAATATTAAGGCAAAAGCTGTTTTCAGTCACGTTGTATCAAGGAATTGACTACATTTAGTGACTGGCAAAAGTCTCATTTTCAGTCTGCGAAAAGCTGTTTTAGAGCATTAGAAATTGCAACAGTGCACTTTTTGAAAATCAATGTTTACAAACATGTTTCACTGTCAGATGCTTTTCAAATATGACAAATATGAAGGCAAATGCTGTTTCTAGTCACGTTGTATCAAGGAATTGACTACGTATAGTGACTGGCAAAAGTGTCATTTTCAGCCCGCGAAAAGCAGTTTTAGAGCATGAGAAACAGCTAGACTGCAGTTTTTCAAAATCAATGTTTACAAACATGTTTCACGGTCAGCTGCTGTTCAAATATGATAAATATGAAGGCAAAAGCTCTTTCCAGT
>JAMOIN010000189.1:0-69811 GCA_024666655.1 Dascyllus trimaculatus
TGTCACTCTTAAAGTGTCCTCAGTGAAATACAAAAACATGCAATTAGAAAAACATAGAACTTTGTAATATGTTCCATTAGCTGTAACAGAGCATCAGTATTGTTTTCTCATAAAGTATTCCTCTGACTGGCACCATGCTCTACACTTTCAAAGACCTGTTGGTGTCAAGAACAGCAAAATGATTCAGACACTGAGGATTAGAAATGAAGGTTTTATGATTGGTGGAATATCAGAGTAGACAGAAACACTGAAATGTTTTAACCACATTTTCACTGTGATATAACTGGTTGGACCACTGAAGATCATATGTGGCCAAAAAATCACCTCACTTCTTTTTTAACTCAAAAACTAACGTTAGCTATGACCTCAGATTTTACACATCGTCAACTCAATCAATATTCACCACTTTCAAAAACTGAAGATGGTCAGACGTGTGGCATTCTGTGTTTATTATCATCCTAAAACCAAAATGGATGTGTTTGTCTGTCTGTCTACAGTATCTGTCAAAGTCTAGATTCATTTCTCTCATTGCTCTCAGGTTAAATTGTGCTATTTGCTGTAGAACACTGTTACTGTATGCAACAAGAGGAGTGCCTTAATTAAAAGGAAATAAATGTGGAAATATAAAGAGAATCAATGAAAGAACCAATAATAAGAAATGATCAAATGTAGGAATATTCTTTGTCCATTTTGTCTTTGTTTACTTTTAATTGTGTCACTCCTATGATTCCACATTACTCATCCAGATTCCACAATCCTTCCTTGTGATGTCACTCAATGGAATGATGCTACAACAAGTGTATAAGCAGAGACCTCAGTCACAACTCATTTCACTTTCATCTGTTCACACCACACACAAGAAAAGCACACTTCATCTGCTCTTCAAGTGCTTTGATTTGAACTAACTTGACATTTAAACATGTCTGTTTCAATCCTCAACAACCAAACTCTGCACTTGTCAGGACTCTCAAGTCAAACAGGTGACAAACACTAAAACACCAACATGATCTCAGTCATTGTGAACAGACTTTGATTCATGTGTAAATGTTGAAATGTTGAGACTGGGAGGCAGTAAAGATTTTATGTGCCTCAGAACCACACAGTAAATTTCCCAGTGTTAAATATGCAGTGTCAAAGTGCATTGACTCTGTCAGAGTTATTACAACTACAGCTTGATTAAAACGCCCCCCAGCTGGTGTCAATTATCGTCGTAAAATATCGCAGTGTCAGAAGCACTCTGAAGAGCCCCGCCCACCACCTCCTCATTTTCAAACCCGTAGGAATTTTCAACACACTATTTTCTCCAAATGGAAAGTGTATAGTAAGTTTCTCCTCATTACTTACTAAACCTTTTTTTTTTTTTATTTCAACTGCAGCAGCATGTTGGAATTACCTTATGTCGTTGTTCACTGTGCACTTCAGTTATTTCTGACGGTTTTGTATCTGAAAATACCGAATTCTATAAGTGCTAATGTGACAAGTGGATGCTAGCTTTATTGTGTCAAAGTCATTAAACTTATTAACTAACTAGATAGCGTCAGACTAGACAGGTAAGACAGGTAAGGTGAACGTGGTTAATATATGTCAGAAGGGTGATTATGTTGTGTTCTGTCCATAGTTTGCATAGCTTGTTAGGGGAGGTGGCTAAACTAGCGAAAGATAGCATAGCTTGATTAGTTAGCCACCTCAGGTTACATTGTGCGCGCTGCTATGGAACAAGTACAGACCGTAAGCGAACCGGAAGATTTAATATGTAGGGCTGGTCTGAATAGCAATTCCTGTGCTCCAAATATTCGGGCCCAATTAATGACGAATATCCGAATATCATTATATGTGGTGGAGGTCGGGTGGAGTGGGGTGGATGGATGGTGGTGGGGGTTTGTTTCTGGTAAGAATGAGCATCTCTGTTGTGCTGATCCTACTTATGTGTTGTATACTTTCTGCAGAGAACATGCTGCTCAGAGTGAAACTCGGTGATGTCCAAAAATTTGTTAGAATAACAGAGCTGAATCTGTCAGACTTTTTGAATGCAGGTAAGAATTTGATGAATGTGAGGTTTGCACAAGGAGCTTTAATTTGAAACTAATTTTAGAGAGATATCTAGTGGCCTTTCAGTTTCTCCTTTTTTTCCCTGTTTCTTAGCATTTGCAAAATTTGGTGTCCCAGCTGTAACAGAAGGTGCCAAAGTTGTTGACAGTTCAGGGACTGAGTTAGATGACGATGTTTTTGAGGATATAGTAAAGGATCCCTCCACTGGGGTGCTAACCATCAGATATGAAACAGGTTTGTTCCAGTTAAATTTGTAATCTATTATTATAGTGACAAGAGGTGAATCTTTATTTCTAATAAAGTTAAGTTAGTTAGTTCCCAAGTGAAGCTTATGTTCTTCATTTGATGAGGTATGGGTTTATGAGGGAACTTTGTGGAACATGTCTTTTTTTCCTGTTCCCAATTGTGGTTAGAATCTGTCTCCATGGTAGGCTCCCCTGAGTCCCAACTATCATCAGTCCGTTCATCAAACTCAGTGGATACAATCATCCTTCCAGTCAGCCCTTCCAGAAAGCGTCAGAGGCTGGATTCAGAGGCTATGCAAGTAAGACACAGACACTAATGCTCTCTATTGGACAAGGATTAAAATGGTACAAATAGAGATCTTAAATTGCATTGTTTGAGGACTTTGTTGAAGTCATTATTTCCAGCATTTTTGTTAATAATGTATTGCAGTAGATATAATCCTCAAATTGTTTTCTATTTTTGTTTGATATTTGTATTTAAGCTGGTGGAATCCATTCTTACCAAGAAATCTGGTGGAGAATATATAATAAATGAATACAACCGAACTAAGTCCTTGACAGATGAGAGCAGAAGGAAAATGGTCAACATACTGGCAGCTGATATGACGGAGAAGAGTGGGTAATTTGTTTGTTTTTTGTTGGCACTTGTGTTCTTGTAATTTGAAATCTTGGAAGTATGAATATGATATTGTTTTCCTTGCAGTACATCTCCGCCCAGACAGGTGAAAGAAATGTATGCATGCGGAATTGTGAACTTGTTCCCCTCCCTCAGAGACCCATTCTCCAAGAAAGGCTATGTGAGTTGCACACTGTAAAGGTTGTTACAATGTTAAAATATTTTAAATACCAGAGCATATTGTTTTCCACTTTTGTCACTAATAAAGTGCCTGTTTCTGCAATCTTTTTTTTTGTCCAAGGAGCATTATTATGATGGCGACAATGGCACTGGGTACTTGGCCTGGAGACTTAAAACTATTCAGAGATGCAGTGCTAAAGACAGGCGATCATTATTTGGAGGTAATCCTGTATTAATGTGTCGAACAGAATAGTCACAAGATCAGTTTGCCTTTGTCTGTGTTGCAATGCTTTTCAGCCAACAAACAATTTTTTCTTCAGTACAGTTACATCCAAGTGACTAAAAGTGTTTTGAAATGTATGTGATTGTCATCAGTACTATATCCCCATATTGTTTAGCGTCAGCGGAAGGTCCATCTGGTGAGGACATGTCGGGAGGACCAACTGTCCGACGAGCTTCCCAATTCGTTCCAGAGACTGTCCTGAGTGAAGATGAGTGCAAGGAAGCGATGTCACTGATGAAACATTCAGCTGAAGAGGACACGGTCAGGAAGAAGATGAAGCTGACATTTGTCCATCCATGTAACATGGTCCTTGACCCACAGCAGTCAAGCAACATACCATCTGATTTTCCTCGTTTCAGTGACATCAAAGGCTTGGTAATTATCTCAGTTTGACAGTGTGATGATACTTGAATGGTTTTCACTTCAGTACATGGAAATTGTATTGATATTTTACGACTATTGCACTTTTTAACTATGGATTACTGTGTAATCCTGAAATTTTCACCAAAATCCCACTCCAGGTTGAACAGGATTTTGTTCTGATGTTTGGAGAGGATGTATCAGGCAAGTTTCTGGAGAAGTGGCCAACCACATTCAAGAAAAAGATCATCCAACAATGCAGAAAGCTTCCCTCCACCAGTGAACTTAAGGAACTCCTGCTGGCAGCTGATCCTCCTGAGGATCGGGCTGAAGTGGATGTTGACTGCGGTGAGATGTTAAGCATACATTCATTCAAATGAGAAAGTGCATCCAAAATGTTGACAGGAACCATATATTGAACAAAATCACAAAGTGTTTGGCTTAACCATAAGGATTTTTAGAACAGAGGAGCTTCTTGTGTTAAATTTTAAAGTGCCATCTTTTGTCTGTACTGTAATATAAATGCTGCTGACATGTCAGTGTACGGAGTTATACAGGTGGTCCACAATTCAAGCGTGTTATCAAACTTGGGTGGTTACAGGTTGGGACAGTGACCTCTCATCAATTTTACTGCTTTTACACTTGATCCCACCTACTGCTCTGGGTCGGAAGAGGCCAGGAAAGGTGTCTGCATCCTGGGCTGAGAAGCATCTTGTGGTCTTCAAGAAGGTTTGTATTTTTTCTTAATTGATGTATGTTTTACATTCATTTATTATGTAAAAAAAAATTGTTATATCAAAACCATATCATTTTTTTAATCTCCTCTTCATAGACTGGAACAAGCATCCAAGAGCATCTTGATGCCATTACTACCAGCATTCAACCCTATCTCCTGGCTGTTGGAGTGAGGAAGAATGCAATCCACCAGTTCTTCATCATTCTCGACAAGAATGCCATACCTTGCAGGTCACCCTCTTCTCTTGGTGCTTTTGATGAACTGTTTAAGGCACACTTCGTGTTTGGGACGTCATATAACACCATGCTCCACAACATGTACATGTTCATCCAGACCACTGTGTACAACGTTGATGTCGGCAAAGTCAAAGAGAGTCCTCGTGTTGCTGAAGTTAGGGCGAGATTGCTTCTGTAGTATTTGACGTTTGTCTTTCATCATGAAGTGTTTTGTTTATCAGGCGGAGTTAACTAGTTCAAACATTCTTGTTAGGCATTTACGATTAGTTCATGGTTACCTGCCTGGAAAAAATCTAAGCCTTAAATGTGTTCAAACTGGATGCGGCCGTGTGTTTGGTACTTTTTCTGGTTTTAGGAGGCATTTGAACAGCAAACACACCGAGTGTACTGAACAACAGATTGACACCGATGTTCACTTAAACAGGGTAGAAGAGGCAGTGACAGTTAATGTAGATCAGACAGCCGCAACATCTGAACAGTCAAGAAAGGCTAATAGGAGTAGTCTGGATATGTGTGCCACTGCTGTCGCACAACTTAAGGCAGCTGGATTAAGTCAGTCTACTGTAAACAGTTTTGTCTCATCAATGGAGGAAGTGTTTTTTGAGATTCATACTCAGATGCAGCTATGCGGTGTTTATCTCCACAGGACACAGACAGTAAGGGCAAATTAGACCAAACCTTCCAAAAGTTTGAAAACCCATTCACACCCTTAAATTCAGAAACTAAATGAAACAAATAATTTGCATAGAAATGGGGAAATGTTGAACCTGTTGAAAAGGTGCTTGGCACAAGATTTGACAGCAGAAGAAACAAAACTACTGGGACGTATGACCAGGTCATTGTTACTGATAAGTTTGCATATGTTCCCATTTTGGAAACACTGAAGACAATTGTTCAAAACCCAGAAAGTGCAAACATGTTCAAGCCCAGACTAATGCCAAAGGAAGGAGTGTATGCAGACTTGAGGGATGCCACCTATTGTAAAGAAAGTCTCTTGTTTTCTATTGAATAAGATGCCTTGCAGATTCAGTTGTTTTATGATGACTTTGAAACTGCAAATCCTTTGGGCTCTAAGAAGCGTGTACATAAATTAGGTGCTATTTATTTTGTATTAAGGAATTTCCCCCCAATTTTTAATTCCTCTTTAATTAATATTCATTTGTGTGCTCTTTTCCATGCACAGGACATCAAACGTTATGGTTTTAATTCGATACTGCAGCCACTTGTTAATGATCTGAAAATACTTGAAATGGAAGGGCTTGAAATTCCCATGTTTGAACATAGAATTCGTGGTACCCTAATTCAGGTCACTGGGGATAATCTTGGTTTGCATAGTCTGTTTGGCATTGTGGAGTCATTTGGGGCTCGATATTGCCGTCGTTTCTGTCTCCTTGAGAAGATGGTTTTCAAACTGTGTTCTGTGAAGATGATCCTGGGGTTTTATTAAGAACTATGGAGATGCATGCAAAGCACTGTCAAATTATACAAACAGATCCTACGCTACCTCATGTATATGGTGTGAAACGCTTTTGTCTGTTGAATTCTCTTCAGTATTTCAACACAGCAACTAATTATTCTGTAGATATAATGCATGATATTTTAGAGGGGGTTGCTCAGTTTGAGATGAAACTTGTTCTGCAGTACATTAAGGGTAACTTCCTCAATGATGAACAACTGGCTGGTAGAATACATGCATTTGACTATTGGTACAATCAGCAGCGAAACCGTCCACTGAGAGTGAAGTTATTTGATGGAAGTAATGATTTGGGCCTGAATGCCATACAGTCTTGGTGCTTACTGCGCAACATGCCTTTGCTATTTGGAGATTTAATACAGACAGATGATAAGTACTGGCATCTTCTGCTTTTGCTTCTACAGATTGTCAACATTGTTTTTTCACCTGTCCTGTCAGAAGGTGTGACCATTTACCTCAAACATTTAATCACTGATCATCATCGGCTCTTCAAGCAGTTATTTCCCGCAATCAACCTCTTACCAAAGCATCACTTCATGATTCATTACCCTCGTAGTATCAGGAAAATTGGCCCGGTTCTGCACATGTGGTGCATGCGTTACGAAGCTAAACATAATTTCTTCAAGAAACAATTAAAATGCTTTAAAAAAATTACACTGACATTAGCCAAAAAGCACCAGAGTTGTATGGCAAAGTATCAGGAGACCATTAGCAAGGAGAGATTAACTTTAGGTCCAGGAAAAATGGTGACACTTGATGAGCTCAAAGAAGGTCCAGAGTTTGCTTTCAAATTTGGAGCTGTATTGTCAACAGCCAGTGTGTATTCTGCCAAGTGGATAAAACATCATGGTACAGAGTACTGCTGTGACTTCATTGTCTGTACTGAGGTGGCATTTGATATGCCTGTGTTTTGTAAGATAAAGACTATTCCTGTCAAAGATGATATTGTATTGCTCCGTGGAAAACTTATGGAAACCCTGTGTTTTGATGAGCATTACCATGCCTTTAAAGTTAGGCTGCATCCAGACAAAGTTGTGAAGGTGTTCAACATAAATGAGCTGCCTTACTTTAAACCGTTTGATGTTCAAATGCATATGGAACATCAAATTCCTCATTGTATGTTGTATGAGGGCATTATTGTAGCAAAATTATTTGTCAATTCGAATGGAGAGTTGTCTATCTGTATTTCAATCCGTGTGTCCGAAGAGAGATTTGTCAATGTGTAAAAGAATTTGTCTATGCGAACTGAGATTTGTCTGTCTGTAATTAGGTTTTCAAATGTGTAAAAAAAATGCTAATCTCTATTAAAAGTTGTACATGTAATAAGATTTGTCCATGCGTACAAAGAGTTGTCAATGCGTACAAAGATATTCGTAGCTGAAAAGTTTCTATTCGGCTTCACATCTGCAGGAAATACAGACAAATCCCCAGTTACGAGTCGTTCGGCTTCACAATTGGCTCTCATTTTTACACGTGATTTTTGCTACACTTCTGCCGTGAGAGAGATTCGTATCTGAAAAACATCAGGGTTTCTGCTCCCTGAGCTCAGGCTCACAGGCTCACAGGCTCGTTCATGCTGGCTGCGTTCGGCTCTGCTGCCCTGTACCCAGCAGTTCCCGTCGTCTGCAGGCCATCAGGGGGCCGCGATCCGCCAGAGTCTTGGAGCGTTCGTGACATTGTGAGGCAGGGTGTGGACAAGATGGAGCCCCGATCGCAGACGGTGAGTACATGTTAATGTTTTGAGAGGCACCTGGCTGCAGACCTCCACTGTGAGGACACCTCCACTGTCAGGACAGGACGTAACGGGTAAAAAACAGAAAAGTACATTTAAGGCGTCCAGTCCGGTAGGTGGCGGTGACGCATGTGAAGTTGGTTTGGTAACCGCTAATTAAATCAATAGAAGAAGCAGCCATTTAACGCGAGTGTTTGTGGCTGTTTCTCAGTATACGCACTTGTCCACGGTACTACCTTGACTGTGACACAAAATGTAGTTTTAAGATTATTTGAGGCAATAAAGTGGTTGTATAAACGTCAAATCTGTGGTCAATTTATCAAGATAAATTCTGCTTAAAAATTTACTCCAACGATGTCGGAGATGTGAGTGTCCCCTTTAGACAGCTACTACCGGGTGGTCAGCGCTCACAGCTCCCCGCTGACAGCAGCCTTAGCTCGGCTAGACTTTCTGAAATCTGCCGCTGGCTCTGACGGTTCTGTAGCGGGATATAAGTACTTTTACGGGAATCTAACGGTTACACTTTTGTTATTTAATGTCCCCGGTCGCCGACTTTGTCATTATATTAGTAATTATTGTGTCTTCATGACCTGTAGCACGTCTTTGTTCTATTCTTATGACTGTAACTGTGCATTAAAAATAACATTTAAGGATTATTCTGTTAGCAGGCATAAAACTCACAATGGGGCTTGTTAGAGCCCGATATGTAACAACGACCTGAAATGTATCAGCAACCTGAATTGTTATAAAACAAAATGTAATAAAACCCAAAATGTAGTAACTGGTCGATAATTTAACAAGATGCTGAGCCCAAAACATAAAAACTTTTTTGCCCAAAATGTAACAACTTGTTACAAAATGAAACAACTTGTTATATTTTGGGTCTGTTATTACATCATGGGGCTGGCAAAATATTTTTCCTGTAATAGTGTAATAATTTTATTACATCAGCGAGTGAGTCAGTAATTTCTGGATTAAAGGGCTTATTGCTTCAATGTAGAGTGTAGTGTCATACACAAATGCCCCTGTCATATACATACATATATATATATATATATATATATATATATATATATATATATATATATACACATATATATAAATGTCACAGAAGAAATCGCGATCCAGGATAATTGCTGATTGTCCTAGGACAAACAATAATTCTACCAGGACAATAACAAAAAACAATAAAAACAATACAATGCAATATAAATCTTAAAGACAGACGTCTTTTAATTATGGTTAGGGTTAGGGTGAGGGTTAGGGATGCAAGAAAAGCTGGACTATCATGTTTAAGAAAGTGCCTCCCACATAGTCTTGGAGTATGTCAGAATAGACTGTAAATACTGTAAATAAGTATAATAAACTCATAAGTGGAATGTATTAATTTGATCTCAAAAGTAGTGTTTTCTTGCTGTAATTGTAAGAATATTGTTGTTTCCTTTATTTTAACATCATATCATTGACGCCAATCCTTTATCCATTAAACCAACCCCTCACCAGCAGCCATCCCACAAACGCAGCTGTACTAGAGCCCGATATGTAACAACAATCTGAAATGTAACTTTGTTACATTATCGACCAGTTATTACATTTTGGGTTTTATTACATTTTGTTTTATAACAATTCGGGTGGTTGTTACATTTCAGGTCGTTGTTACATATTGGGCTCTAACAGGGCTCATTCTCAAAATTATCACAAGTTTAATATGTAAATTAAAACCATATATACTATAGACAGTGGTTGAGTAGATTATACGTTGTTTACTACGCGATTTTATTTTGAAATGCATCCCGTGCAAATTTTTGACAACTCTTTGTACGCATGGACAAATCTTATTACATGTACAACTTTTAATACAGATTAGCATTTTTTTTACACATTTGAAAACCTAATTACAGACAGACAAATCTCAGTTCGCATAGACAAATTCTTTTACACACTGACAAATCTCTCTTCGGACACACGGATTGAAATATGGATAGACAACTCTCCATTCGGAATGACAAATAGTTTTGCTACAATAATGCCCCCATAATGTTGTACCATATTGCCATTTTATGCAGACCTAAGGTCAGTGTTTTTGTATTCTCTACCTGATTTTGATATTTTGGCCTGACGGGAAAATAAAAGTTGTTAAATGTCTGATATTGTGGTAATGTGTTTTGTACTAACTTGTTTAGCTACAAGACAAAATTGGTTAGAGTTAATTTGACACTGCAAAAGAGTAAATAAAGTATAAAATTAACACCACCAAGAGTTATTTTCAGAAATAGTGTCGAGTTTTATTAACACTGTGCAGTGTTAACAAATTTGAGTATTTATTCTGATTTTTTTTTCACTGCAAGGGAGTAAACAATCAACACAGTAGAGTGTAAAATCAAACCTTACCAGGGTTATTTGACCACCAGTGCACTGTTAATGAGAAATTACATTTTACTCAATCAGAGTTCATGTGTTACCACAGAAGAGTAAATTATCAACACTACTCTGAGTAATATTTACGCTCTCCA
Organism: Dascyllus trimaculatus; assembly: GCA_024666655.1. Lineage (NCBI taxonomy): Eukaryota > Metazoa > Chordata > Actinopteri > Pomacentridae > Dascyllus > Dascyllus trimaculatus. The sequence continues at coordinate 10,425 of JAMOIN010000189.1, forward strand.
TAGTTAATGAAATCTGTAGAGTTAAATTTGATTAGCACTATAGAGTGTTAGCCAGTGTATATTTTTGACTCTATTGAGTGTTAATTTAACTCTAAAATTTTTACACTATGGAAAGAGTGAATTTAACACCAGTTCAGGGCAGGACCAAATAGACTCAGAAATAGTGTTAAATTTAACTCTTCAAGTGTTAATTTAACACTGTAAAATTTACTGTGTAGTCATTCCCCAGGACATAGTTTGTACTAATCTGAGGCCAGACATAGTTTTGTGGTCAGTGAGTGAAAAGACTGTGTATTTCATTGAGCTGACAGTTCCCTGGGAAAATTCAGTGGAGGCAGCTTATGAGAGGAAGAAGACTAGATATGCTGACCTGAAGACAGAATCTGAGCAGAGAGGATGGAAGACCAGGGTTCGTCCAGTTTTAGTGGGGTGTAGAGGTTTTGTTGCAGGGTCAGCTATTTCACTTTTGAGGGAGCTGGGAGTGCAGGGACAGAATTTGAGGAAGACAGTGAGGGAGATGTCAGATGAGGCTGCAAGATCTAGTCAGTGGATATGGATTAGAAGAAATAATAGTAGTTGGGGGGTGAAATAAAGGCAGTGAGGGAGAAGGGGGAGGCAGAGGACATGCCTAACCTGGCAGGAGGAGAGGATAAAGTCCAGACAGACACCTCTCCTCTGCTCTGCTTTCCCCGCCCCATTTTCCCTCTCCCAATAGGCAGAGATCCAGGAAGAGGAAGTGAGTGTATTTAAGGTGAGGGAGTGGCCTGCTAGAGTCTCTCTGGATATGGATTAGGAGAAATAATAGTAGTTGGGGGGTGAAGTAAAGGCAGTGAGGGAGAAGGGGAAGGCAGAGGACATGTCGGTCTATCTCTCTGTGTCATCTTATTGTCATGTGACTTCCCTTATGTGGTTTCACAGTCTGTGTTTTGGTACTTGGGTTCAGAACTGATTCAACTGATCTCCAGGCAAGTTTTGGTGATCCACAAAATGTAGTGGGCTTGTGGTCTCTGCCTCCATTATCCATCCACTCTCGTGGAAGGATGGTCGGGAGGAGAGCGAGAGAGAGAGAGAGAGACTGTCTGGGCTCCAGCTACACCCCGTTGCCGGTCTGGGCTTGTGACCTCTGACTCCCAAATCCCCCCACTCCCATTGGGGGAGTGATAGGGAGGAGAGTGTTTGATAGGAGAGTGAGTGAGTGGAAGAGAAGAGGAGGAGAAGAAGAAAGTTAGGGTTAGGATTCGGCCAGGGATTGAGCTTAGCTTTAATAACTGGATGAAGGTTAAGTTTAGGAGCTAAGTTTAAGGTTTGGGTTCGGCGTTCAGGTTAAATTAGATTTAGGATTCATGGTTAGGGGTAGGATAGGATAAGGTTTAGGCTAGGATTAGTAGCTAGGATTAGTGGCTAGGTTTAGGCGTAGGATAAGAGTTTAAGGTTAGGCGTGGTTAAATTTTGGGTGTTTGGGTTAATTTAGGGAAGATAAACTACTTTTGAGAAGTTAAGTCTATATTAGGAAGTTTAATTCTAGTAGTGGTCTCTATTTCAGCCAGCCTAAATCTTAGAAGCCAATTGTTTGTCCCTGAAGCTACGTTTTAGAAAGCTAAATCGTAGAACACATCATCAGTAGTGCACCTTAGGATCACAGAGTGTTTCGGCCATTACTAGTCACTAGACACTCTCACCCAAGGAAGGCCCCCGAGGTTGATCAAATCTCAGGGTGTGTCCCATTGCCAACTGGATTTAAGGTTCTTATGTTTTAGGTGAATTTTTGCAAACATTTTGTTTGAATTGAGTCGTGGTTAAGCTTGGAATTGAGTTTCTGTGTTTAATTTTAATTTTGATTTTAAGAAACATAAGGCATAGTTTGATGAGAGGAGGAGGATGCTATTAGGTTTGAGCTCACTTTTTTAAGTTAAGTTCTACAGTAGAATATTTGTTGATCCTTTTAGAGGAGTGTTTTTATTGGTAGGTGATTTGGAGGAGGTGATCGAGTTAGGGGACTGTCAAATGCATTTCATCAGAATGAACATATGAATGAATACTCTTTAAAACGGTCAAAACCCTTGAAACAATCCCAAAGGAGCACATGTGACAACCATCAAGCAGAGACAAAGGCCTGCCATAATGCCACAGGTGCTTTAAATACCCTCATATCAGGGGCTGGGCCATGGGAGGAGTCCACCTAATTCTCTGGTGGTGTGTTCAGGAGCTATCAGGAAACAGCAAATTTGTCCGCACATACCTCGAGAGACACGTGTGTAGAATCACTACATTCAGTCAACACATCAGGGACAAACACACAACTAATACTGATGATCTCAGGACCATTTTAATGAGGAGCATCCATCAGAATATCACAGATATAACAGTGATGAGTGAAAACAACAATAGATTCAATGTACATCACTGATTTATAATCAGTTTGGTCAAACATAGTCTCAGGTCTGTCATTTAAAAGTGAATGTAGCCTGACTGAGTTGAAGCTCAGCTGGAGTCTTTGTGTTTGTTTTCTACTTTGATTTTGTCTTCAGCCTGATCTTCAGCTTCACTGCTATTTATTTGTGTCAATCAGTTTGTACGTTGTTCAGATTTTTGTAAAAATAGAGGATAAGAAGGTTAAATGTGGATCAGAGAGCACAGGCTGCTCCTTTATAGGTTACAGTTAACTGTACAAAAGCCTGTTGCACACAAACAAACTCATCCTCAGCTCCACCAAAAATCATTTCACATGGATTTCATCCTAAAACAGTCACTGAACATCACTTATGAGCACATATTTAACATATTTCTACATTTACACATGAATCAAAGTCTCTTCACAATGAGTGAGATCATGTTGGTGTTTTAGTGTTTGTCACCTGTTTGACTTGAGAGTCCTGACAAGTGCAGAGTTTAGTTGTTGAGGATTGAAACAGACATGTTTAAATGTCAAGTTAGTTCAAATCAAAGCACTTGAAGAGCAGATGAAGTGTGCTTTTCTTGTGTGTGGTGTGAACAGATGAAAGTGAAATGAGTTGTGACTGAGGTCTCTGCTTATACACTTGTTGTAGCATCATTCCATTGAGTGACATCACAAAGAAGGATTGTGGAATCTGGATGAGTAATGTGGAATCATAGGAGTGACACAATTAAAAGTAAACAAATTCCATTTTGAAGAAAAAGCAAAGACAAAATGGACAAAGAATATTCCTACATTTGATTATTTCTTATTATTTTTAGTTCTTTTATTGATTCTCTTTATATTTCCACATTTATTTCCTTTTAATTAAGGCACTACTCTTGTTGCATACAGTAACAGTGTTCTACAGCAAATAGCACAATTTAACCTGAGAGCAATGAGAGAAATGAATGTAGACTTTGACAGATACTGTAGACAGACAGACAAACACATCCATTTTGGTTTTAGGATGATAATAAACACAGATGAACACTTTAATAAAGGACTAAAGTCTCTGTCATTCACAGTTGGCTGGAAGAAAAGTCACTCCCTTCTTTCCTCTCTTGTAGAAATAAATGGCTCATTCCATTTGTTTTTGATGACATGCAGGTTTATCATTTTGTCATCATTTGTCAAGTAGTGCTTTTTTCTAATTTGGGATACATCATTTAACTAGAAAAGCACTCAGAGAGCGCATACCTCCACCAGAGAGCTTCAGTCCACCCCCGACACAATCCCCCAATTCACATATTTGGTATGAAACGTGACAGATACAAATGTACAGTTCAAATGTCCTACTGACAATGCGGCGTTCACCCCATCCAACCTAATGAACAGGCGCGGCTTGTAGCGCAGCAGCTCCTAACAGCCTCCTAGCTTCTTAGACAACGGCACTCCTCTTGTTGCATACAGTAACAGTGTTCTACAGCAAATACCACAATTTAACCTGAGAACAATGAGAGAAATGAATTTAGACTTTGACAGATACTGTAGATGGGATAGATGAAATTTATTTAGATGCTGATGCACAAATAAGCACTAAAAGAATAAATAGATCAATGAATTTCATGTTAAAAAAGCACTAAGAAAACAGTATTGTGTCAGAGAGATTAAAAATGTAGTTGAAAGTGTTAAAAACGTTAAAAATTGTTAAAAAGTATAATAATACCTGCTTGGAAAGTTATCAGGATCTATGATCCACTTGTCGAGACTCAAAGATTGATGCTCATTATTGATTAGTCATGCCTGCGGAGTCCAGAAGGGGGAGCTCTCAGCTGCGATGCTCCATTCCTCCTGAAGCAGTCAGTGGAAGCATCGTGTCCTGACGGTTATTTCCTTTAACTTCCTTCTTCAGGTATGAGATGTTAAATATATCTGCTAGAATGTTTGCTATGTCTTTTCTGAACGCCATGAATGATTTGTGAATGTTGTTGAAATGTTATTTTTTACTTCCATGTCATCATTTAGTTCATTACCAAAACAGCGTTCCCGCCGTAGCCGTCAATGCACACGCTAGCGTGGCAAGAAGTGGACTTTAGACTTGTTGTTCAACTGGAAACGTAGAGAAATGTGTATTTGTCACATTCATATTGTGGAGATGTGCAAGTGTGTTTTATTTCCAAACCAGAATTATTGTGTGTACCTAACATTGTTTATTTGCAAATGAGATACGTTTATGTTATTAAGAGAAATAGATAAACCTACCTGGTCACTGTTAAATGAAATGCATATAATTGTTGAAATGTTTCAAAGCAAAGAAATTGTTATTTGTACGTGTTATTTGTTAATATCTTTCTAAATACATTCGGCCTGAAGCAGCCAGTGGAAGCATCCTGTCCTGACGGTTATTTCCTTTAACTCCCTTCTTCAGGCTGTGACATGGACAGACAGACAAACACATCCAATTTGGTTTTAGGATGATAATAAACACAGATTAACACTTTAACAAAGGTGTAAAGAAATTCATTTTGCCTTCCATTTGACAAATTAGCTTTGTTTCCTTCATATAACCAGGCAAAGAGAAATTAAAGTTTTTAAATACCTGACAGTTTGGATGGATCACTTCCGTCTTCTTCAGAAACGTCATCCAGATGTTGGGGATGACGTGTCTTATCAGCTGATGTTACTGAGGCGTGGTCGACCTGTCAAACTTGACAAGTCGACCAGCCTCCTGCTGTCAGATCGCCCCCCCTCCAAGACGGTACTCCAGGTGTGGGACAGGTTGTAGGCTCCCTCATCTCTGTTCATCATCCTGGGGGCACGTTTCCGAATTTCCACCGCCTCCATTATCCAACGTCTGAATCGGTTTTCTTTGAATGACTCTGGCTTCTTCCCAGTTGATGATATGGTTCTCCCTCCGGCAGTGATCGGCTATTGCTGATTTTAAGTCTTCTTGCTCGGCTTTGGCTTTCTCTGTTCTGGTGTGTGGTTTATTGGTTTCTTTCTTGCTCTCCTTTTGATGTTGGTTTTTTCGTATTTTCAAGCACCTGCCTGTTTCCCCAATGTAAGTGTTGTTGAATGAGTGGCACAGAATTTCATATATGATATTGCACTTGTCGTTGGGTTGTATTTTGTCCTTAGGATGTACTAGTAGCTGTCAGAGTGTGATGTGTGGTTGTACCGGTGTGTCTATGCCATATTTCTTCATGATGCAGGATGCATTCTGTGGTTCCCTTGATGTACAGAAGAGTAACGTAGCCTTGGGTGCTGACAGCGGTTTGTTTGGATTTCTTTCTGCGTTGACCTCCTCTTAGTACCTGTTGCTTCCCCTTGTTTATGGCCCAGAGTGGATATTGACAGTTGGTGAGTGCTGTTCTGATGTGTCGCTCCTCTTCCTCCCAGTCTTCTTGTGTGGTGATATATTTTGTGCGGTCATATAGAGTCCTGACAACTGACAGTTTGTGTGCTATGGGGTGTTCTGAGGTCCATAACAAGTACTGATCGGTTTGTGTTGGTTTCCTGTGTGTTATGGTGATATCGCCTGCGTCGTTGTGTTGTATTTTAATGTCCAGAAACGTGATTGACTGTTCCTCTTCCACTTCGTATGTGAGTTTGATGTTACCGGTGTCGTCTGTGGAGTTGAGGTGGTCTGTTAGTTCTTGCATGCTCCCTTCCTTTATTGTTTCTAGGATGTCGTCCACATACCGTCTCCACAGGGTTGGTTTACAGTGTGTTGGTGCTGTATTCATTGCCCATGTTTCAAAGTCCTCCATGAAAAAACCGCACATGATCGCTGACAGTGGGTCTCCCATGGCGAATCCTTCTTTCTGTCGGTAGGTGGTTCCTCTGAATTTGAAGTACGTGGAGGTGGAGATGAACTGTAGGAGCTTTGTGATGTCCTCAGCTGTCAGTTTTGTGCACTTTTTGAGTGTTCTGTCTGATTTTAGCCTTGCTTCCACTATGCTCAGTGTGACTGTGACAGGTGTCTTTGTGAACAGTCAGACTACGTCATGTGATATGAAAATCTGGTCTTTCTGGAGTTTGATGTCTGTTAGTTCTTTTGCCAGTTGTTTTGTGTTTTTGCAGTGATGTTCTGTTTGTCCTAGGAGCGGTTTGAGAATATCTACCAGTGCTTTTGATAAATTGTATGTGACAGAACCGATGGAGTCAACTATGACTCGGAGTGGGTTTCCTGGTTTGTGTATTTTTGACGTGCTGTAAATGTGGGGGGTGATGTTTGCTGTTGGGATGAGCTTATAGTAGGTTTCTTTGTCTATCTTGTCGTCCATCATTAGTGCTTTCAGGAGGCCTTTGAGTGTCTTTTTCTTTTCTTCTGTTGGATCTTTTTTCAGTTTTTCATATGTATTGTTGTTCTTTAACATAGCATACATTTTATTTCCGTATTCTTCGGTGTCCATGATGACCGTTGTTCTTCCTTTGTCTTCTGGGATTATGGTGATGTCTTTGTTTTGGGATAGTGAACGGATGGCTTCTGATTCTTGTTTTGTGATGTTCCTGTGAGGTATTTTTGCTGTTTTGAGGATGCCTGCCACTTGGTTCCTCAGTGCGGCCTTCTGTCCCTGGTCTAGTAATTTTTCACTGGATATTTCTGTTACAACAATGAACTCTTCTTATAGAATACTTTTGGGTGTGATTGCGTAGTTTAAACCCCGTGCTAAAATGGAACGTTCTGCTTCTGTTAGTGTGTGTTGCGATAGGTTCCTTATCCAGTTGTTTGTCGTTTGTGGGTCCTGTTTGTCACGATTTATTACGCTTTGATATTAGTCTATTTAGTTTTTTAATGTGGCGTTCTTTGGTTTCCCTGAATTCTCTTTTCTTGGATGGTGTTGAGGTGCTCCTCCATGTTTGTTCTCAGGTCACTGCTTAGTGGGGAACCGTGTGTGAGTTCTGTTATTAGTTCTTCTATTTCCATATTAAGATTGTTGATTTTGTTTGCTGTGCATCTTATTCTCTCTTTAACCAGAGCCATTCACACCTTGTTGATGATGCTTGTCGCATTCCTCGTTGGAATGGGATTTTTTATATTAAGGCTTCTGGAATTAGCCCTTCGTCTTTGCAGCGTAGATTGAAACGTAGATGGTTTCTTTGATGTGCTCGTGCGGACAAATTTGGTACTTCCTGATAGCTCCTGAACACATCACCAGAGAATTAGGTCTGATAGGTTTTCTAAGGTTTTCTAAAAACAAATGGAATGAGCCATTTATTTCTACAAGAGAGGAAAGAAGGGAGTGACTTTTCTTTCAACCAACTGTGAATGACAGAGACTTTAGTCCTTTATTCAAGTGTTCATCTGTGTTTATTAACATCCTAAAACCAAAATGGATGTGTTTGTCTGTCTGTCTACAGTATCTGTCAAAGTCTAAATTCATTTCTCTCATTGCTGTCAGGTTCAGTTGTGCTATTTGCTGTACAACACTGTTACTGTAGCAACAAGAGGAGTGTCTTAATTAAAAGGAAATAAATGTGGAAATAGAAAGAGAATCAATAAAAGAACCAATCATAAGAAATAATCAAATGTAGGAATATTCTTTGTCCATTTTGTCTTTGTTTACTTTTAATTGTGTCACTCCTATGATTCCACATTACTGGTCCAGATTCCACAATCCTTCTTTGTGATGTCACTCAATGGAATGATGCTACAACAAGTGTATAAGCAGAGACCTCAGTCACAACTCATTTCACTTTCATCTGTTCACACCACACACAAGAAAAGCACACTTCATCTGCTCTTCAAGTGCTTTGATTTGAACTAACTTGACATTTAAACATGTCTGTTTCAATCCTCAACAACCAAACTCTGCACTTGTCAGGACTCTCAAGTCAAACAGGTGACAAACACTAAAACACCAACATGATCTCAGTCATTGTGAAGAGACTTTGATTCATGTGTAAATGTAGAAATATGTTAAATATGTGCTCATAAGTGATGTTCAGTGACTGTTTTAGGATGAAATCCATGTGAAATGATTTTTGGTGGAGCTGAGGATGAGTTTGTTTGTGTGCAACAGGCTTTTGTACAGTTAACTGTAACCTATAAAGGAGCAGCCTGTGCTCTCTGATTCTAAACTGATCATAAATCAGTGATGTACATTGAATCTATTGTTGTTTTCACTCATCACTGTTATATCTGTGATATTCTGATGGATGCTCCTCATGTAAATGGTCTAGAGATCATCAGTATTAGTTGTGTGTTTGTCCCTGATGTGTTGACTGAATGTAGTGATTCTACACACGTGTCTCTCCATGTTTGTGTATCAGGACCTGACAAGTCACACTTCAAACCCTGGGACCTGATGTCTGGTAGGATCACTGATTAGAAGTTTGGGAGCTTCAGGTATCAAGGCTGCTTTAGTGACGGGGCTCAGTGCAGAGTGACGGATACCAAAGACACTGTGTCCATCAAGATGTTCAAGAAGATGAGCAGAGACTCCCAGCAGCCCAGCAGGGACGTAGATCCTGAGTGTTTGTCTCACACATTTCATCCCATTGTTAACATGAACTGTCACAGAGCTGCATCATCTGTCTAATGTCTTGTGTTTTCTCTCCAGCTGGACATTCTGAAGAAGATCCCAGGCCTTGATCCCGTCCACACTGTTGGGTTCTACAAGAACTTTGATGACAAAGGACACACTTGTGTAGTTTTTGAAATGCTGGACAAGAACCTTGATGAGCTGTTGATGGAGAGACATGGAGAACCTCTCTCACTTCATGTAATCAGACCCATTACACAGCAGGTACGTGGATTTGATGATTGTATCACCAGACAATGTCTACTGATTGACAGAACATATCAGATCAACATATCAGCAACATGTGAACTTCAAAATTCAGTCTTTGTTTCTTCTTCTGTCCCTGCAGCTGCTCTCTTCACTCCACTCTCTGAAGACTGCTGATATCATTCACACAAATATTAAAGAACATAATGTGATGTTGGTGAAGCAGGAAGACCAGCAGCCCTTCACAGTAAAACTCATTGACTTTGGCTCAGCCATCCCAGCTGCTGAAGTCTGTTGGATACAGGTGGGTCTGAAGATTTGTCTTCCAACATCAGTTACTGCTGCTCTTCTTTGACTCATCTGATCTGATGTCACCGACAATCATCAGCATGTAAACCTGTGCTGGAAGGTCCACTCCTGGACCCCCTGCAGTTCGCCTACAGAGCCAACAGGTCTGTAGACGATGCTGTCAACATGTCACTCCACTACGTTTTCCTGCACCTGGACTCCCCAGTATCCTGTTCGTGGACTTCAGCTCTGCCTTCAATACAATCATCCCGGCTCTTCTGAACGAAAAGCTCTCTCAGCTCAGCGTGCCTGACCCCACCTGTAGGTGGATTACAGACTTCCTGTCCAACCGGAGGCAGCACGTGAAGCTGGGTGATCATGTCTCTGACTCCTGCTGCATCAGCACTGGTTCCCCCCAAGGCTGCATCCTTTCTCCTTTGCTCTTCTCCCTGTACACCAACAGCTGCACCTCCAGTCATCAGTCAGTCGAGCTCCTGAAATTTGCAGATGACACCACCCTCATTGGACTCATCTCTGGTGGTGACGAGTCTGCCTACAAGTGGGAGATTGACCATCTGGTGACCTGGTGCAGCCAGAACAGCTTGGAGCTTAATGCTCTTAAGACAGTGGAGATGGTGGTGGACTTCAGAAAGAACACAGCCCCACCTGTCCCCATCACCCTGTTTAACACCGGGGTGGACACTGTGGAGTCCTTCCGCTTCCTGGGAACTGTCATCTCCCAGGACCTCAAATGGGAGCTGAACATCGGCTCCATCACCAGGAAGACACAGCAGAGGATGTACTTTCTGCGGCAGTTAAGGAAATTCAACCTGCCAAAGTCTATGATGGTACACTTCTACACCTCCATCACAGAGTCCATCCTCACCTCCTCCATCACCATCTGGTACGCTGCTGCCACTGTCAGGGACAAGGACAGGCTGCAGTGTATCATTCACTCAGCAGAGAAGGTGATTGGCTGCAGTCTCCCATCCCTCCTGGACCTGTACACCTCCAGGACTCTGAGGCGAGCAAGGAGGATTGTAGCTGACCCCTCACACCCCGGACACAGACTTTTTCAACCACTCCCCTCTGGCAGGAGGCTGCGGTCCATCAGGACTAAAACCTCACGCCACAAAAACAGTTTTTTCCCATCTGCAGCCACACTGTAAGCAATTGCTGTTAATTTATGGCCAATTTCCAACAGTAATATAGGCCTACTGTATTAATGTAATACAGTTTTGTACTGTAGTTTGCAATGCATTATGGGCTGTTCAACATGAAGCAACAGCGCACAGACCTCCAGCAGTATGTTAATGTGATAAATTACAGTAAACTACAGTATTTTTAAATTTGGGGCGTGACAAACTCACGAGGGAAAGTTCTCCTGCCAGAGCATCGGAGACGTGGCTACACCTGAATAAGAGGTCCTGCCCGATTGTGCATTCACAAATAACACGGTAATTAAAAACGAACTTATCTTTGTTTCTTTGCCAGGAGAATACAACTAAAAAAATGATGTTTGAAATCGTAGTGTTGCTCAGCAAGTTGTTTAGCTAGTGAATGTGGTATTTCTATTTTGCTATGGTTAATTTAACACACTGCTCTTACACCAGTGAGAGCTGCCGCTCAGTCAATGCTACGCAGCCACGTTAGCACAGCCAGGCTAGGCCAGCAAGAACGTATTTACATCTAGCAGAGTGAATTAAGGGATTATTACAAGAAAACTACAGTTGGGGGATGATAAAACAGTGAATTGACTAACAGAGAAGCTGTTATGAATTTTATTTTACTTTCTATCGAGTTTGAGTGAAATTTGTTAAACGTTGAGTTACGGCAAGTAAGCTAACATTAATCCTTGTTGGGTAAAACAACTTTTACATGAGGTGCAACGATTTTTGTAACGATTAGTCACAGGAAATAGTTTTCCTTTCTTGACATTTTGCATTTAATTTGTCTGTCTTTGGTATTTTATTTGCTCTCCTGCGCCACAGAGACACACGAACACACAGGCAGGATTAATTGGTAGGTTGTTGGACTGATGAAAAGTGGTCTGCTGGAAGAAATATTTTATCAAATGCGAACCGTTTTGAACCACCTGTGAATTTTCTAGAGGTAATACCTGCAAATGCCATTAAAAAAACACGTACAAACTGAACTTAGAATGGTAAAGGAGTAATTTTAAGTGATATGGTTGTTTGTGTTTCAGAGGAGAACCAGCTGTTCGTGTTTACAGAAATCACAACATTAATTTCTTTCACTGACTTCATAGCCAACTAAGAGAATATTCAGTGTGAACTGTGATACAGGTGTTGACTTACAGAAATGCAGCCAGAAATTATACTGGGGTTCTTGTTGACATATTTTAACCTAATGAAAATCAATGCATAATATGTTTGATTATATATTTGGTTCAGTCAGCACTAATTTTAAAAGTTGACAGAATGGAAATGACAATCAGGAGTAAAAGTCTGACAACAATGTAGGTGACTTCATGTTTTCCCCATTGGCAGCAAGGTTTCCCTGTCAGGTCTGTAGTCATAACTGTGCCACAATACTGGTTTATGTGAGACACATGAGAATTCATAAAAATACACCAAATTTAACTTTCAAGTGTGTTTTGCCAGATATGCAGTCGGACTTTTCAAAACTTTTCCACTTTTAAGTTGTCTTAACTTTTCATGTTGTCTTCTGCACTGCAAGGTGTGAGAACTTGAAGGCCTTAGCTCAGTGAAGCTGACCCCCCACCCACACAAAAAATCCAAACAAACAGGCTAAGTGGTTAGTGCTTCGTTAGGTCATCATCCCCCCAGCTTGCTCCAAAATGAACCAGACCAGTCTACTTTTTTAGTGCTTCGTTTGTGCTGATTTGTGCCGTTAAAATTTTCGTTTGTGCTGTTATAATTTTTGAGATATTAAAGATTGTTTTTTAGGTCATTCAGAGGTCATCATCCCCCCAGCTTGCTCCAAAATGAACCAGACAGGTCTACTTTTTTAGTGCTTCGTTTGTGCTGATTTGTGCCGTTAAAATTTTCATTTGTGCTGCTGTACTTTCTGAGATATTACAAGTTTTATTTACAGACGATCACATGACCCAAGTTGATGACATCTGTGGTCTGCGCCGTAGACATCAAAGCCACCGTCTGTGACAATGGCTTTCACCACCTGCTGCCTGCAAATGCCTTGACCCGAATTGATGGCGTCTGTGATCTGCCACGTTTATAACGTGTTAATGTATATAACGTGTATAATAACTAATGTAATAACATCTGAGGATGTTCAACCTGTGCTATTGCTGGAATGTCTTCTTGATTTTGTGCCTTTGTGTGTACATTTGTTCAATAACATTTGGTTTAAAAAAAAGGTCAAATGTATTTTTATGTTAATAAATAATATACATTTAATTGCTCCCTGTTGAGAGCATTCCTGGAAGATGTGTGGTAAACACATCCACTGCACAGTTAAGCAACATAAGAGAAAAGGTGACTGTAGTCATGATGCTCTGCATGGTGTTTGAGATTTAGGATTGTGACAATGTTTTAAGAGCCTGTGATTCAGTTTGATTTTACTTTTATAAGCTGTAAGAAACTTGATTCAAATAAAGTGTAAACTGTATAGTTTTGGTTGTGTGTCCTCTTTCTCTTAAAAAAAAAAATTCAACTGTGAAAAGTCAACCACCCCGCCTCCACACACCTACCAACACATTTGCATTTGTAGAGCTCACCCATGCTGGGGTCTGGCAGATCAGCGGCCCATGACAATTCCTGACAATTCTCAGTCGTTGTTTGTGCTACCTGTGAATTGCTGTTGACTGCGGTTAACCTGAAATTCCACAGCAATTTACAGATTTCTAGACACGGTAAGTGCACTTGTAAAATACTGAGGTTTTATTTAAAATACCAAGTTAACACATGGCATAGCTAACATGGTATTGCTAACATGGTATCGCTAACATTTTAAAAACTGAACAAGTAATACTTTCATTTCCAAATGCACAAAAGACCCAAGTAAGCATGTGTAGATTGCTGAAGACTGATGTGCTTTGTGTCTCCAGGCAGATTATATAGGTCAGAATTAATATTTTGATCAATGCTAATCTTTTTTTAATTTTTTTAAACTAGATGCCCCGGAAGCCATCAGTAGATAGGGATTCAGTTTTTGCTGTTCTCTGCGCTTCAAAAGAGGCCATAGTTGAGAATGGTAAAATAGCCACTCCAGCTGCCACTATCTGGACAGAACTGAGTCAGCAGCTGGAAAGCAAGATGTCTGCAAAGGCCCTGTACACTTTTGTGAAGTTAAACAGGCATAACATCTGGTCGGCTCTGGAATTCAGTGATCAGGATAGTGATCCTGAAAGTACTGCTGACACAGAGTCGGAGTCAGACTCAGGTTGCATTTCTCTGGGACAAAAAGGTTGTCAGGCTTTTCAGCTTGAAGAACCTTTTGAGGAATGGGTTAAATTCATTCCAGAAAAAGTGCAATACAAAGACAGGTTTTCTCCATCTCAGAAAAGGGAATAGACAGTTTTGAAGCCTGGCACTTGGACTCATGTCATAAATGACCTGATGTGGAAGAAGACAAAAACCTCATGCACATTTGTGTTCCAAAGAGCCAAGGTTTATCCAACTGTCACCAATGATTACATACAGAGGCTACTGTAAGGAATGTAATGGCCATTTTGAAATGAAATGTGACAGAGAGCCAGCAATTAATAGTCTAATGATGCTGCAGTGTTACATAAAAAATACAGACCTCTCCCTGCACACTGGCCGTTCCAAGAGGTTCATGTCTGGAAACCAACGTGAGAAGATTTCGAAAGAGCTGTGTGAAGGCAGGATGGAACCAGCTGTTTGGAGGTCAGCAAAGGCAGCAGATCTAACGGATGTTGGAGATCCTGAACCAAGCCACCTACCGAATCTGGCCACCCTGCGGAAAGCCAAACAAGAGAGAAAAGATCTGGAATTAGGGGACAAAGATCCTATTATATCTTTGCAATTATTAAAATACAGTGCACGTCACAGTGGTAGCATTCGAGACATTGGACTGGATAAGTTTTTCTGTCACTACTGGAGTCAAACTCAGCTGCATGTATATAACAGGGTTCCTGCGGGTCCTTAAAAAGTCTTAAAATGTCTTAAATTAAAATCCAGGTAATTAAGGTCTTAAATTGTCTTAAATTTACTGTAAATTTGCTGTAGGTATTAAATTTCCAGACGGTGGATTTAATGCCGATGGGAAAGCACTGTAGGCCGCCGTAAAACTTCTAATAGTTTGTATTTGTTTCATTAACTTAACGTGCAGTAAATGGGAGACTAAGCGATTAATAGATGTTATACGGTACGTACCGTACAGCGACGGGCTGCGTGACGTGTCGCCGCTATTCACGGTTGTCGAGCGGAGTGGAAAGATACAAAGATGGGGAAGTGCAAATTCAATGACAAATGGATGGAAAACGATTTATTTAAGAGGTGGCTGGCCCCTGTTGAAAACAACAGCAACAACGCCATGCGCAAATTCTGCAAGAAGACCTTTTCTTTAGGGACTATGGGGCTCAAAGCCGTCGAATCGCACATGAGAGGAGAGAAACATCAGTGGTATGTGGCAGCAGCTAGCGGGACCAGGCTAATCCCTGCGTTGCTTCCAGCACACGTTAGTTCAGACGCCACCTCTCAGTCGGCTATGACGAGCTTCATTTCACCGCCAGAGACCCAAAAGGCAGAGGTACTGTGGGTACTCCATACTGTTGTGAGGCACAGTTCATTTAAATCTAATGAAGACATAAGTGGCGTCTTAGCTGCCATGTTCCCCGATTCCCAGCTTGCAAAGTCTTTCACCTGTGGGGAAAATAAAACAGCATACATCGCTAAATATGGCATCGCTTCATTCGTCAAGAAGGAGCTATTACGCAGCGTCAATGAGAAGACATACGTTGTCATGTTTGATGAGAGCATGAACAAAACTACTAAAACTAAACAAATGGACCTTCATTTGCAGTTCTGGAGCACAGATGAGGCGGGAACACAGCACGTCATCTCCCGCTACTATGGATTGGAGTTCATGGGTCACTCCAGAGCTGAGGACATGTTGGGTCATTTAGGTTTAAGTATCGTTATGATTGTGTTTGAAATCACATACTATTATTCCATTCAGGTCACAGTCTGTGATCACTTTGACAATATGAAAGATAACAACATATTAGCTTAGAGTTTGGGTGTGCAATTGTTGGTAGTTGTAGTTGATTTTTGTCTAAATATGCCAATTTGTAGTTTTATGGGTTGTTGATGGGATAGTAGGACAAATCTAGGTAACAGCAGCTGTTAACGTCGGCTCACTTGTTGCCATAGAAACAGTAAACATTCATGTAAGGGCTTATGATAGTAAATAGAGATGAAGAATCAAGCTATGTTGTATTTTAGCACAGAATACATGATTTTACCAGTTACTCAACCTATGGAAAACAATTAGTCTAATTTGCAAAATTTACCATTATATTTATAGGACACACACACACACACACACACACACACACACACACACACACTATATCATTCAAATTATAACAAAACAATAATTTTGATCATCACAATTAAGTTGTCAGGGGTTTTGATGGATGTTTTTGATATCTCTCTTCACTGTATAAGCACAACCGTTATTATTATTATTATTATTAGTCGTAGTAGTAATATTTTTATCATCATTACACTAATGATTACTTGGCACATTGAACTGATAATTTCCTTTTTTTACATATGTGCAGGAAATTACAAAGGAGCTGAATCCAAACAACATGCTCTCACTGTCAATGGATGGGCCCAGTGTTAACTGGAGGTTTGTTGAACTCTTGCAAGAGGAACACAGAGAGCAGTGTGGTGGAGCCCAGCTACAAATAATTGGGAGTTGTGGCCTTCACACGATGCACAACTCATTTAAGAATGGTTTCACAGTGTGGCAAATTGAGAAAGTCTTGAAAGCCCTGCATTACCTGTTTCATTGTGCACCTGCAAGGAGGGAAGACTTCATGGCAGTGACCAATAGTGATACATTCCCTCTACCATTTTGTGGACATCGTTGGCTGGAAAACCTTCCAGCAGTGGAGAGAGCCATTGAAATTTGGCCATATATTATCACCTATGTGGATCAAGTCAAAGCCAAGAAGCTCCCCAATCCAAGGTCATCATCATATGACACCATCGCAGAAGCCCGGATGGATCCCATTATCCTGGCAAAGTTGCATTTCTTCATGACTATGTCAAGAAGTTTTCAGCCATTTCTCAGCAAGTACCAGACAGATGCCCCGATGATTCCCTTCCTTGGCAGAGATTTGGAGGATCTGATCAGGGTAGGCCTTATGACTACTAAAAATGTATTAATGGTTTAGTCATTCAAGCACCGTTACTTACAGAGGATATGAACAATAAAACAAAGTAATGAGTTGTCAGCATTTTGATGTTTGTAGAAAGTATTGTAAATACTATAATACTTATTCCAATTTTGATTCTAATAATCATTGTTATGCCTGTGCTATTCTACGTTCAGAGCCTTCTCAGACGCTTCATAAAGCGAGATGTCCAGGTTGATGTTTCCCCAGTAAATTTGGTCAAGCTTGATGTGACAGACCAAAAGCTTTGGGTCAGTCCAAAGCAAGTGGACATTGGCATGGGAGCCACAGCTGTTTGGTCTTAGATAACAATGTGCTATATCAGCTGCAAAATCACCAGTGAAAAATTTATGCTGAAAAATTAAGAGATTAGCTTCATTGTTTAGACATAAAGCAGTTAATATATTAACATGATTTGTTAAATATTGTGTAGTGTAAGTGTACACATAGGGAGAGTTAATGTGATGATTCAGGTGACACGTGACTTTTGTGCTTTTGTCAGGAAATGTCAGGCAGTCAGAGTGGTGCAAGTGAGCGTGATGTGTTACAGTTCATGCGAGACAGCCAGAGTGCTCTGTCAAAAATTTGTCAGAACATTTTATTGAAGTGCCCCCTGAAGTACCCCACTGTCCGAAATATGATGTGCCTGGACCCCCAAAAGATGCACACTGAACCAGACAGGTGCCTGCAGAAAATGAAGGCCCTCATCATGAAATTTGTGCAGGACAAGAAGTTGTCAGGAGGAGTCACAGCGGGTAAAATGTGTAGACATATTAGAAATGTGAACAGCTACCTTGTGTTTTGCAAAGGGAGTCTTTGGGCACCTTTAAATCAGTGGTTCCCAGGAGGTCCCCAGAAAAAAGGGGAATCATTTATTTTCGCTATAATTCCATCCATAAATAACACAATGTCAGAATGTATGACTATTTGGATAATGGGATTCATAGTTTTTTTGTATTAAAACATCTAAACGCAAAAATCTTAAAAGATGGGGATTTGTGGTCTAATTTGTGTCAGTTTAGGGGTCCTTGACATGAAAAAGTTTGAGAACCGCTGTTTTAAATGTTATTGTGTCTCTCTTCTCAATGTCTTTGACTAAGATGATGTTATTTAATCAGCAAATGATCATATTTTAGATGTGAAGCTATACTAGCATGTTATTTTGCAGGTCATCTTTTTAGTTGTATTTTATTGGAAATATAGCCCAGTATGAGTTATAACAAATGTCTGTAGGCCTAATATATGTTCTTTGACATAATAATTGAAATGTAGTTGGAAATTTGAGATTCATTTTCCAGGGTATACTGAATTTAAATCTCTTGTGATTTCCACAAAATAGAATTTTAACCGGAATTATTACAAACATGCTTGTCTTTATCTAAATGCAGGTGATGAGATTGCACAACAATTTCAGAAGTTCCTCTTCACTGAGGCCAGAGGAGAGGATTTCAAGGCCTTCAGTGCATTTGATGGAAAATCGCGAGTTGACAGCTTCTTGCATAAGGCCATGAATGGATATGCAGAACTTTGGAGCTTTGTGGAAAAGCTGCTGCTTCTGTCCCATGGACAAGCGACTGTGGAGCGTGGATTCTCCATAAACAAGGAGGTGGAGATGTGCAATATGAACGAGGACACTATCGTCTCACAGAGACTGATCTGCGACTATGTGAGGGTGTGTGGTGGAGTGGTCAAAGTGCCACTGACTAAAGAGCTGTTAAAGGAGTGCGCAACTGCACGCAGCCGGTACAGGATCTTCTTGGAAGGTGAGAGGAAGAAAAAGGAAAAAACAAAACAGATGGACAAGAGAAAAAGGGCTGAAAATGAGCTTGAAGAGCTACGCAAGAAAAGAAGAACAATCTCAACTGTGTGCGAAACTCTGGAGAAGGATGCAGATAGCCTTGCAGAGAAGGCTGAGAATACAGCAGGGATCAAGATGGCAGAGCTCATCACTAAATCCAACTCCATGAGAAAAAGATGCAAGGACAAGAGAGGGGAGTTGATGGACCTAGACCGTGAAATTGAAAAGAGGGTGGTAGAGCTACGCCACATGTCTTGAGGAGAATTTGGGATGTTAGAAAACAATGGACATCTGTGTTGATTAGTTTCTCTTATTAAGAGTGATGTGTTAACATTTGTGTTGTTTTTCAAACCTTTATGTACATCATTTTTCAACCTTTTGGCTTGAGACAGGTTGTTTTGAGGACTTATTTACAATGGAGACTGCTTTAAGTGTTGGAAGTGTTATTGTTCTGTCTCCCTATTTGGAAAAAAAGTCTTTTTGCAGGACTAACAAATGGCTCCTACTGAGCCATGACGGAGACTGCTTTAAATGTTACTGTTTTATTATTGTGTATGGTTCCTAAATGCAATGCAGTGTGTTGTTTAAAATAATGCCAGCTGTTAGCTTTGATTGTGTTTACAATCAAATAAAAAGAGCGCTTTCTACCACAGAAATTGTTATGACATTTTTGGGTCTTAAATTATATTTGCTGAGGTCTTAAAAAAAACCTTTAAAATGGTGCAAGAACCCTGTATAAGACACTGTCCAAGACATCTTACCCAACAGTGTGTTTTGATGCAACTGGCTCAGTAGTAAGAAAACTGGTGAGACCAAATGGCACATCTGGCCATGTCTTCCTGTATCAAGGCGTTCTGACAGCACACAACTGCTCCAGTGTCCCAGTGGTGCAAATGAGAGAGACATGATGTTAATGCCATTGCAAACTGGTTAACTGAATAGATTCGTGCAGGTGCAGCTGTTCCAAAGGAAGCTGTAAGTGATTTTTCTCTGGCCATTCTTGGAGCTCTGGTCAAGGCTTTCACTCCTCATCCTGATCTTAAGACCTACATTAATGAATGCTTTAATGTCTTACGTGGGAACCAGTCTGCAAAACTTCCCCCTTGTTTTGTCAGGGTTGATGTTGCACACTGCATCAAGATGATCTGCCAGTGGGACTGCCTCAAAAACAAAGCACATCATGTCAAAGATTTCTTTGTCAGGTCATTAGCACAGCTTCTCCAGTTGCAATCCTTGGACCACGCAAAACAAATCTTACGTGCCATCACTGTTGTTGCCCTCAGTGAGGCAGAGGGTGACGACAGTTCTGGAGTCCCTCTCACATCAGAAAGGTGCAAGAAGTATCTCAAAGCCCAAAGTGCAGAAGACTCCATCATCATTCCACATGAAGAGAGAGAGGAAATCAAAACAGTGGATCCATGTGATGAGATCCAGACTGACCTACGACAGTGGGTCATGGAAATATGCGAGGAGAGCACGTCACTTGCTGCAGCTAACGGGGATCGAGACAATATTCACTTCCTCCCTGAGATTATTCCCCATATAATACGACTTGGAAGTTACTTACCACTCTGGACAGGAATAATGGTCCCTCTCTTCCAAAGCACCAACATCACAGCAAGCTCAGCCACTGTTGAAGCAGAGTTCAGAAATATAAAACATGGCCTTTTCAAACACGAAAACTTGCCTGTTCGAGTTGATCGCTTCATTGCTCGTCATCTTTCCTTCATTGAAGGAAATATGCGGATTTCCTCTGCAAAAGAAAAAAACAAAGATGAGGCAACAATGACATCAGTGATAGTCACAGAATCCAACCCAGCATCCATGAATACCCACAACGCAGAAGGCAAGGTGAAAATGGATGCTCACCCTTTTGTGGAATCTGATGCTGCCACAAACATTCCTTCAGCAGATGAAACGGTTGAAAACTGGAGACGCCTAGTGGTTCCACCCAAAAAAAGGAAGAGGACTTCCTACCTCTCTCCTTGCACTGAATGGCTCCACGTAGATCCATCTTTTGGGGCCAAAAGAGTGAAGGTGGGATTATTAAAAAATGGAAACCTTCATCAGCCTATTAGACTTGGCAAATCAACGATCTCTGTGTTGAACGCCTGCGCATTTGATGCGTTTTTTCAGTCCTTATGTTGTGCTTTCTGTGACAGCTCTGCATTTCAAAATGCTGCTAGGAGAGACAGTGACAACTAAGTCTTGCAGCTGGTGAAAGCTGTTGTCACAGGTGGGGTCACCAAACAGACATACTCACAGAGGGCAGAGCTGCTAAGTGCAATGTTTGAAGCAGTCCAGTTGAGGTCTGGTGCCCTCCAAGTTGATACACAGTGCAACATCTCTACTGTCATTGCAAAGACAATGAGGAATGTATCCAGTGTGTATCTAACAAAACACTGCTCTTCACAGTACTGCTACCTCAGCAAAGGAATAACAAGGGAAGTGCCAATTGTTTCTCCTGCTATTTCTATCCTGAAGGATTCTGGTATGGCTCAGCTTGACACTGCTGTGGAAGAAGGACTGCACCGTCCTGAGTCTCCCTGCCTCAGGCCAATCCTGGAGCATTCTCAGTGTCCATCAGAACTGAAAAAAACCAACAGCACCTCAGGAAATGTGCTCTGTGCAGGGACAGTTACTCACAGCTACAGCACTGGAGAAGTAACATGGATTGATACCCAACTTACAAAGCAAACAGAATTTACCTTGAGTGAATTTCCCTCCAATATGGTTCTCCAAGGAAAGACATTCACTCTGAGGGCAATCATTGCTTTCCATGAAGGCTTGACCAAGGATGGTCTGGGGCATTACACTGCTTACTGCAGGAGAGCTCCCTGTGTGTGAGAGCAGTATGATGATTTGAGAAATGGAGTCTCAGCAGCATCTGAGAAGGAAAAGCTACAAGCACATGCTGTGCTATACACAGTAAATTGAGCACTTTTCAAAACTGGCCCTGTTTAAGCCATTAATCAAGGTGCTATTGCTGCCAGGTTGCTTGGACCCTGTTAATTGCCACTTGTGGCTATATTGTTCTTAATAATTTGGTGTATTATAGTTATGTTTGCTCAATATGGCTATTTTTTTGGCTATGTTAATTATTCCACAGTTTGGGTTATCAGTATGTATATATAATTTTGCACATAAAATTAATTTTCCAAATCAAAAGTCTTTTTTCAGTCTTTTCTTTTTCTGTGTAATGTATATTGGAATTTCAAACACATTCCCCTTCTTCTGTATCCTCTTTGAAGTCATGGTTCTTTTTTCTCCCAGTCAATTAACTATATTGATCATGCGCTGACCTCATGGGAGGCTGTGGCACATTAATAAGGTGTGGCTTCTGCCAATAGAGTTTATGTTTCTGTATTTACAAAAAGTAAACGCCCACCCTCATAACTTTGAATGGATATATGAAACAATTTACTTACTGTCTGGAGTTCACCAATATCAGCAAAGAGTAATGTCTTCCTACAGTCCACGCCACAGTGCATCTCCCGTATACCCCACACCTGTGTCGATTAGTGTGGCCTTCAAATAAACAGGTATCTAGGTCACAGCACCACCCATTGGTTGCTAATTAAAATGGCTCCAACAGAATATATATAATTAAAAAAAACTCCAACAGCAAAAACCCGGCTCACTAAAAACAACATAAGTATACATAAATCACTTAACCGGTAATGTCACCGTTTTTTGCAGAAAAATATTGAGATTTACCTTTAGTTCCTTGCTGTATTGGTAACATCTGACAACTTCACTTTGTCGCTGACAGAATACCAGTTAATTAATCCAACGTCCTGTAAGAAGCGCAGAACGCAGCAGCTGGTGGAAGCCATAGAAAGCCATTGCCACAGACGGTGGCTTTGATGTCTACGGCGCAGACCACAGATGTCATCAACTTGGGTCATGTGATCGTCTGTAAATACAACTTGTAATATCTCAGAAAGTATAGCAGCACAAACGAAAATTTTAACGGCACAAATCAGCACAAACGAAGCACTAAAAAAGTAGACCAGTCTGGTTCATTTTGGAGCAAGCTGGGGGGATGATGACCTCTGAATGACCTAAAAAATAATCTTTAATATCTCAAAAATTATAACAGCACAAACGAAAATTTTAACGGCACAAATCGGCACAAACGAAGCACTAACCACTCAGCCTGTTTGCTTGGATTTTTTGTGTGGGTGGGGGGTCAGCTTCACTGAGCTCCAGAACCTGGCGTCAGAGCTGGAGACGCAAAGGAAGGCCTGTGAGCAACTTGACAGTGCACGCTACACGGAGCAGATCGACAATTGTCTGTCAGAGTTTGACAAATGCTTTCAAGACTTTTCTTTGCTTGAGCCAGTCGCTACATTCATGTGCTATCCTTTTCAGGAAGATGTTGAGGTTGATTCACTCGCATCAAATATTGCAGCACTGTTTCACATGAACTCTTCTGGAGTGGAAGATGAGATTTTGACTCTACAAACTGACATTAAGCTGAAGTCGAGAGCTCATGGACAGTTCTGGAACTTACTCACAGAGGAAAAGTACCCCAACATGAGGAAATGTGCTATCTCCTTGACTGCATTATTCAGGTCCACATATTTATGTGAGTCAGCCTTTTCCTACATGAAGACTATTAAGTCCAAATACCGTTCCACCATGACTGATAAACATTTGGAAGTGTGCTTGAGGCTGGCTGTCAGCAGCTACTGTCCGGACTATGCATCCCTGGCTGATTCAATTCAGTGCAAGTCATCAAAGTAAACTCAGGTAATGACAAAAAAATGTTAATAGTTAATTATTATGTGTGTTTTGCAATATTGGCTCATTCGGTTATGCAAGGTACATCAACATACATTGTACATACAAAGAATCCTCAATACATTTGAAGATAATTAGATGTTTTGCATTTTTGTGGTGGGTAGATCATTTTGACTTGGTCATTTTATAAGTAGCTCGCTTCCTGAAAAAGTGTGAGCACCCCTGGCATAGACACACCGGTACAACCACACATCAAACTCCGACAGCTACTAGTACATCCTAAGGACAAAATACAACCTGACGACAAGTGTAGTATCATATATGAAATTCTGTACCACTCATTGAACAACACTTACATTGGGGAAACAGGCAGGTGCTTCAAAAATACAAAAAACAAACATAAAAAGGAGAGCAAGAAAGAAACCAAAAAAAGCCACACACCAGGACAGAGAAAGCCAAAGCCGAACAAGAAGACTTAAAATCAGCAATAGCCGATCACTACCGGAGGGAGAACCATATCATCAACTGGGAAGAAGCCAGAGTCATTCGAAGAAAACCGATTCAGATGTTGGATAATGGAGGCGGTGGAAATTCGGAAACGTGCCCCCAGGATGATGAACAGAGATGAGGGAGCCTACAACCTGTCCCACACCTGGAGTACCGTCTTGGAGGGGGGGCGACCTGACAGCAGGAGGCTGGTCGACTTGTCAAGTTTGACAGGTCGACCACGCCTCAGTAACATCAGCTGATAAGACATGTCATCCCCAACATCTGGATGACGTTTCTGAAGAAGACGGAAGTGATCTGTCCAAACTGTCAGGTATTTAAAAACTTTAATTTCTCTCTGCCTGGTTATATGAAGGAAACAAAGCTAATTTGTCAAATGGAAGGCAAAATTAATTTCTTTACACCTTTGTTAAAGTGTTCATCTGTGTTTATTATCATCCTAAAACTAAAATGGATGTGTTTGTCTGTCTGTCCATGTCACAGCCTGAAGAAGGGAGTTAAAAGAAATAACCGTCAGGACAGGATGCTTCCACTGGCTGCTTCAGGCGGAATGTATTTAGAAAGATATTAATGTAGCCCTTGTTTACTCAGTGAATTAAATGAGTGGGCCGGGGTTCTTTTTACAAAACACTCTCGTACTATTCAATTTTAATAGAATTTTAATCTCTAATAATTTGGATCACTAGACTACCTTTAAAATGTAACACTAAACACTAAGACTGACACTAATGACTAACTGTAGTAAATTAACACCAGACTCACGGTATCCATCCATCCATCCATTATCTTCCACTTATCCGTGGGCCGGGTCGCAGAGGCAGCAGTCTAAGCAGAGAGGCCCAGACTTCCCTCGCCCCAGACACCTCCTCCAGTTCTTCCGGTGGGACCCCGAGGCGTTCCCAGGCCAGCCGAGAGACATAGTCCCTCCAGCGTGTCCTAGGTCTACCTCAAGGCCTCCTCCCCGTGGGACATGCCCGGAACACCTCCCCAGGGAGGCGTCCCAAAGGCATCCGGAACAGATGTCCAAGCCACCTCAACTGACCCCTCTCGACTTCTCCAGACTCACAGTAATGTAGCAAAAATAAAGCTTTGCTTTTAATTACCGTATTTTCTGCACCTTAAGGCGCACCGGATTATAAGGCGCAGTCTCAATTACGGGGTCTATTTCTGTACTTACGCCATATATAAGGCGCACCGGGTTAAAAGGCGCATGCTAAAATAAGGAAACGGAAGAAAACAGTGAATTTTCTGAACTTTATTTTACAAAGTACCGTATTTACAAATACACTCACATTATTTTTTGATTAATCTTCTGTCTCAAACCCTTCAAAGTCTTCATCCTCTGTATCCGAATTGAACAGCTGGGCAATTTCGCTGTCAAGCATGACAGGTTCCCTCTCGTCATTGTCAGAGTCAGTCTCGTTGCCGGGTGGCTGTTCAGTAATGATGCCGGCTTTCGCGAAAGCTCGTGCAACAGTCAAAGCAGATACCTTAGCCCAGGCATGTTTTCAGCATACAGGTAGTACAGTATATACCTACCTACCGGAGGCGTAGCAGAGGTCAGCGTACCGTATGTACTTTACGTACCTTTACGTAATGTTCTCCAATTGGTTCATCGCTGCTGGCGTACTTAGTGTTCGTACTTTACGTAACGATGTCGGCGGAAAATGGTCCGACAGTCAATGAAGCGGGGCGCTTGGAACTCAGCGCACACATAAGGTGCACCGGATTAAAGGGCGCACCGTCGATTTTTGAGAAAATGAAAGGCTTTTAAATGCGCCTTATAGTGCGGAAAATACGGTAATTAATTAAAAAAACAACTAAAAATAGCAAGTTTTAGTCTAACTCACAAGCACAACAATTTTCCAAATGCACTCACAAATCCTCAAAATCAGTGATTGGCGATTTCACAGTACATTTACTTGCAAATAACCTAGTCCTAAAGCCGGCACAATACACCCTATGTTGATGGCCTGTGCCTGTGTCGATGCTGGTGAATGTGGAGACCCAAAACCCACAGGGTCGCTTCACTCAAAGAGCAAAATATAAACAAAACGCAGTACCTTATGTAAACGTGTTAATCCCACCAGATTGCTCCAGGTAACAGGTTGTCCTCGTTTCCATGACGGTAGCTCGGTGCTCCGGATCCAGCAGTACGATGAAGGTGCGATGAAGGTGCGTGGTCCACACCCTGTCCACGGCTATTTATCGTTGTCGTCTCCCTCGTTACCAGAGGTACTCTGAGCGTCGCGGGCACTCAGAGTGACTATCTGGGCTTTGTAGGTCGTTGTCCAGTCCGGTAACGATCTCTTGTAAGCTCCAAGGTCCCACAAGGTTAGCGAAATGGTAGCTTACAGTCCTTTTAGCGAGCGGGCTGGTTTAGCCTCGGCTCCGTTTAGCTTGTCATAAGAAATAAAACACAGTCCAGAAGCTTCACGTCGAAACTACACTATGTTCTACAAAACTTACGCACTAGTCCAAACAGTGGTTTTCCTGATGAAAATTATGGCACAGCTTACTCAAAACATAATAAAACAAGCGAGCTCTCCACAATGCTGCTGTCTCTCGGGCTCACCAAACCGGTGTTCCAGGTTAACTGGCGATATTTGCTGCTCTACATGTCTCGTTCGCAGGTTCGTCACGACCAGACCAGCCTGCATGTGTGAAGATAAATATACTAGATAAAGACGCCGTCGCCGAAAAACGTCAACATCACATGTTTATAAAGTCAGTATCATCCACAGACAGCAAAACCAAACGTGCTGGCCAAAATAAAAAACATAATTTTCACTACGGTGATAGGATTCGAACCAATGTGATCCAGATGTATAAAATACAAGACGAGTATCTAACTCACTACGCCAGCGAGTGACACAACAAGCAGTCTGCTTCACCTGTATACATCTTTTTCATTCTGCCAGGTGTTCAACACCTGCTGATCATCCAGGAAACACGCCCATGTTAACTGGGGATAGTCACAAGTTAATATGGGCAGCCTGTTTAATAACGACACACTAAACTGATTATTGTCAGATCAAACAGATCTATAACACAGAAGCTTGTCTTCTGCTGTGTTGTGTGTTGGTCTGTGGATTCACTGGAACAGATCTACAGCACAACTTCAAGCTTAAGTCTGGTTTGTTCACCGAAACACACACAGGACAAACAGCAGCCTACCTCCATAACAAGAGGCAGCATAGCATCAGTTTGACTTAACAAAATACATCGGAACAAACGGAGGTCACATCGTCAAAACTACTCACTGAGGAAACACTAAACACACCTTCAGTCCTCCACATCCTAACCTGTTTTTCAGACGATGTTAATCGCTAAAAATATAACAAAGAAATGAGGGAAGGGGATTTGAACTCTAGTCAAAAAATATAAATATATTTACGTGACAGTCGCTCTGCAAAGTGAACCACAAGTGACTACTGGATGTGTTCAACTACGATCACATCTGAACCTGACAGCCACAGATAGTCCTGTTGGACACTGAAGTGATCTTCAGCTGAGCTGAGGATGAGTTTGTTTGTGTGCAACAGGCTTTTGTACAGTTAACTGTAACCTATAAAGGAGCAGCCTGTGCTCTCTGATCCACATTTAACCTTCCTATCCTCTATTTTTACAAAAATGTGCACAAAGTACAAACTGATTGACACAAATAAATAGCAGTGAAGCTGAAGATCAGGCTGAAGACAAAATCAAAGCAGAAAACAAACACAAAGACTCCAGCTGAGCTTCAACTCAGTCAGGCTACATTCACTTTAAAATGACAGACCTGAGACTATGTTGGATTCAAACTGATCATAAATCAGTGATGTACATTGAATCTATTGTTGTTTTCTCTCATCACTGTTATATCTGTGATATTCTGATGGATGGTCCTTGTAATAGCAATTTCAGCCAACCCCTTTAGTTTTCTGTTTTGCTATTACTGATGGCTGAGTTGGATTTGTGTCTGACACGTGCAGATAAAGATGAGTAAAGGTGAATCCAGTTTTTCCCAATGACCATTTATTACTTGAATGAACAGATAAGTCGAAAAATAAAATGACAGAGCTTTAAACTAAAGAGTCTTTATAAGGCTTTGTTCCTTCATGCAGCCGCACCTTTTCCTCCTCAGCCCCCCCAGATGCTGTGGCAGCTGCTCTTGAAGCCTTCACCTTAGGCTCCACCTACAGCTTCTTCATGGGCACACCTGCACACACACACACACACACACACACACTCTCTCTCATTCTTCCCATTCATATAAACATACTAATAAAAAGAAAGAATGTGTGAAAATAAACACAAATTGCAATTTGGCTCCTGCATACCGGCCCCTAATTGTGTTTGTCGAGGCAAAGACAATTACTTAAATTAATTAAAGGAGCCATTTCTATTTCTAATTTAATGTATTTTAAATCATTAATGTCTTAAATCTCAAAATGTAACTTAAAAGTGAATAAGTGCACTTATCTGGAATTCTTTTAAGCATTCAGCCTCTTTCATCCAACCTCATCACCCTCGAGCAGCAGACAGATTTTGGACACTGGCTTCTCCAGTACGCTCGTCTTTGTAGCCTCACGACCCGGACATGGCCTTTGACATCAGGTTTGGCCTCCAAAACTCTTCCAAGGAGCCATGAGCTGCGAGGAGCGGTGTTGTCTGCTATTAAGACAACGTCATCTTGGAGGAAGTTTCTTCTGGTTCTGGACCACTTTTGTCTTTCCTGGAGGAGAGGGAGATATTCCAGTAGCCATCTTTTCCAGAACAGCTCTGCCACATATTGGACCTGTCTCCAGCGTCTTCTGTGGTACAGATCAGATTTTGAAAAGACTCCAGGGGACAGAACTGGGTTAGTTTTGAGCAACAGGATGTAATTAGGTGCAAGGGCCTCGAAATCTTGCGGGTCATCAGATACTCTTGTTATAGGTCGGCTATTAAGAATTGCCTCAATTTCACAGAAAATAGTGGTCAGGCCTTTGTCATCTAATGTTTGCTGCTTCAAGACTGAACTTAAGACATGTCGTACCATTCTGATGAGGCGTTCCCAGAACCCACCATGGTGAGAGGCAGTGGGAGGACTGAAGCTCCACTGAACTCCCTCCTTCATTAGAGCTTGGTGAATCTTTCTTTGGTCCAAGTTTTGAAGTGCTTCTCTCAATTCTCTTTCCGCACCTACAAGGTTAGTGCCATGATCTGATCTTATGTGTTGTGCCTGACCTCTACGACACAGAAACCAGTGGCGGCTGGCCAATAAAGGGCACTAGGGCGCCGCCCCACCATTCATCACTCACCACTTTAGCTTAAATAAGATATAAAAATAATAATAAAAATGAAATAACAAAATACAAATATTTCGAAATAAATGTATATCTATTTTAAGATGAGAAAAATAAATATTCTATAGGTAATGATGGTGAGTAAAATTGTTTCGTTCATCGACGTTGTCCGATTGGTGACGTATTTCCGCCCTGGGGCGCAAAAATCTTTGCCCATAGACTCTCGTTAAAAGTTGTACATGCACAGTAACTCCTCTTCAATACAAGAGATAGGGCCAAGTTGGGGCGCAGCTTCCCTGCGCCCACAGCTGACGTAGCTGGATTATTTAGATACCACCACCCTCCCGCCGTGGGTGGGGCTGACGTCGGGACGTCGGCCCGAGTCACAGCCGTCTGTCATAAAGTGCGGCTGATTGACAGGTCGAGTAGCGGGAGTTGGAGACGACAGACAGAGACGCAAAATGGAGAAAGAGACTTTAAATAATTCAGGGAAGTCACTTAAATCAAAACCTTTGGAGAGGAGAACAGATCAGGAGAAGCTGTAGGTGAAAGAGCTCAGACCTGATCAGCCGATCATCATAATTAATCAGCAGTCCAAAGACAGAGGGGACAATACAGGACCTGGTTTAGCAGCAAGGCTAGGCTAACTGATGTAGCCAGGCTAATGCTTTATTCTGCTTTCCCTGCCTCCTTTTTCAAACATCAGGATCAGACCCAGCATGGATCAGGACAGGTAGGACTGATTAAAGCAGTTCAGAAAAGGCAAAGAAGCATGAACAAACTAGGATCCACAACTAGCCATGTTAGGAAGAATAAACAGTTCATGTCAGCTTGATGAAGACAACAGGATGGAGATCTGTAGCACAATGAGGAGGTTGAGGCTGGTTTATGGGTTCTGTGGAAATCAATTTGGTTACTTTGAAAGCAATTCTGTGACTGCAATGTTCCTTACTTTTTCTGACTTTGTGTAGATCTTAAATTTAATTCAAAATGGTCGTAAAAAGGTCTTTAAAAAGTCTTAAATTTGTTTAAACCTGCAGAAACCCGGTTTTTGGTATATGTCTGTTTTGGAGTTGTAGCCCCCCCTGGAGAAAACTGCACCAGCCGCCACTGACAGAAACCTTCTGATGGCATTGATGCATGAGTCTGTAGTTAAAGAACATGCCACCTCCAGATGTACTGCTCGGCTGGTCATGCAGGTGAAGATGACACCATACCTTTTCAGTGTGGTCCTCCCCATTCTGACCTCAAAAGGGCCAAAGTAGTCAAGCCCAACATTTGAGAATGGTGGCAAGTCCATGGCAAGTCTTTCACTTGGCAGATCAGCCATCTTTTGCTCACCAGGCCTTGCTCTGTTTTTTCTGACTGTTCCATAGCCTAGCTCACTGGCATCAGAGAAATGATGGATCTGGCTGTGCACTGACTTACCAAAATCCTTTGGCTTAAAACAACGTGGCACCTCAAAGTCTGCAAGCAAGGAAAGACTGCTGACCCACTTTATCCATTGCTCAGATAGGATGGGGGAAATGGTGACATCCCATCCAAAGTTCTGTCGGCACAGTTCCTGCAACAATAGTTTGGCTGGCAATGTAAGTGGACACAGAAAGCCCAGGGGATCATATATAGAGTTTACCATGGATAGGAGGCCCCTTCTTGTATGTGCATGGTCACTGATGGTGATGTTGAACTTAAAGGAGTCACTTTGCACTTACCATTGAAGTCCTAAGGCTCGCTCCATGGGCAGTTGTTCTTTGCTTAAGTCCAACTCCTTTACCTCTTTAGCTCTGTCATCTGGTGGGACAGCAGCAAGGACAGCTCTGCTGTTGCTGATCCATTTTGATAAGTGGAATCCTCCTCTGTGACAGACTGTGGTGAGTTTTGAGATCAGCTCCATTGCTTCCTGCTCTGTGGGCACAGATTTTAAACAATCCTCTACATAAAAGTTCTCAGTGATTGTGTTTGTTACCACAGGGGGGAAGCTGCCAGCATTGTCCTGTGAGGTCCTTCTGAGTGCAAAGTTTGCAATGCTGGGTGAAGAGACTGCTCCAAACAAATGAACAGTCATCCGGGATTCTGTTGCTAAAAAGCGCAAAAAGTCTGTATCACTTTCAGTGACTTTGACCTTATGAAACAGAGCCTGTATGTGTGATATTACTGCTACCAGCTCTTGTCGGAAACGTGTCAGCATTCCTACCAGTGTTTGTCAGATTTGGACCTTGGAGTAGTTCAGAATTTAGAGGCGTTCCCTGAAATGATGCACCACAATCAAACACTACTCTGATGGTCTTCTTCTTTGGGTGATATACACCATGATGAGGTATATACCAGATTTTCCCATCAGATCTGTTCTTCTGTCCTGAGGGAACCATTTCAGCATAGCCCTTGTGAATGACGTCACTGAGGAACACTGTATACTTCCTCTGATAGTTTGGATCTCTTTTGAACTTTCTTTTGAAATTCAAAAGGCGTTGCTCTGCAATCTGACGATTGTTTGGCATTGTGATGTTATCTGCTTTAAAAGGTAAGTTAATGCAGTAGTGACCCTCTTTGACTTTAACAGTGTCATTGGCAATGTTCATGAACCTTTTGTCATCCACTGACATTTCACTCTTTTCATCATAGACTCTCATTAAAATCAGTGTTGTACTGACTCACCAGAAGTTTTGCAGGTCAGCCAGGGAGATCCTGTTGACAGTCACTGTGGCCTTTTCCACACCTTTACTGCATCATCCCAATGGGCCATTTATCACCCTACCTAGCAGGGTTTTTATAGCATAGGGTGCATTTTCTTGCGAGTTGATCACCTGCCAGGGTTCCATTACATTTGCTGCATTCATTCCAATGAGCAAGTCAATACTTGAGTCTATTTGAGGTAACTGAACTTCACTGAGATAAGGCCATTCCTTTAAATCCTCCTGTGTTGGAATATTATCTTTTGTCACAGTCACACTTTTATGGGGCGCGGTTTGTAAAAATTCAGTCACTGTTAAATAGGTGACATTTTGTGAACATTTAGTTCACTTTTCTCACATTTAGCTCATTTTTCCTTCATTTGCAACAGAAATTCATGCAAAACAGATTGTTCTATATATTTGTTAAAAATGTGTACACATGAAAAATAAATCTAAATCTAAATGCTAAATCTAAATCTAAATGTTAAATCTAAATCTAAATGTTAAATTTAAATCTAAATGCTAAATCTAAATCTAAATGTTAAATATACAAACAGTGTTTGTGGGTTCACAAGTAATTAACTACTTGAAATTGGATAATTACTTTTGCCCAGTCTTTAATCAGTCTACCTACCCTGTGTTAGGGACAGGGGCTTTTCCAACACATCTGACATTTAAAATGTGGCCCTTTGTTTCAGGTTTCCACACCACAGATACCTCTGGCCGGGCCCTCACGTACTTCAAGCTTTGCTGCGACCACCTCGTCACTAAGATCAGTAAGTAAAGCTATTATATGTGGCCAAATAACGTAATGGTAGGACACACTGGTAGCTGACAACAGCTTGATTGCCAGCTAAGGTTTACCTGGTCTTTACACGTCTAAAATTCTATAACTTTACACATATTTTTTCCCAGGGTGATCATACTTTCATCTCCAAAGAGGCCATTGAGGATTTGCTGGTGCTGGGAATATCATACACTGAGGTGGCTTCAGTCCTGAGGATCTCCAGACCCACACTGTACAAACTTATGCAGTCGTACAGGATAAGGCGTACAAAATTTTCTGCTATTTCTGATCAGGAATTGGATGAAACTATCAAGGACATAAAAGCAGAGCATCCTCATGTAGGAGAGGTTATGTTGAATGGACATTTGCATGCAAGAAACATCATGGTGCAAAGACACCGTCTTAGAGACTCTGTGAAACTGGCGTTGAGTCCAGAAGAACAGTAACAGTGCAAAGACGAGTGTACACTGTGCCTTGTCCAAATTACATATGGCACATTGACAGCAATCATAAACTTATTAGGTGGAAACTAGTTGTACATGCTGCAATGGATGGATACAGCAGAATGTTAACATTTCTGCAATGTTCAAACAACAATCGAGCTGAAACTGTTAATGACCTCTTCAGTGCAGCCATCAGTGAATTTGGCCGACCCCTTCATATCAGAAGTGATCAAGGCGGGGAGAATGTCTGGATATGGGAAGACATGCGACTCCACAGAGGTGAAAATTCTGTGACTGGAAGTTCTGTACATAATCAGTGAATTGAACGATTCAATCGGGACTTGAACAAAAACTGCCGTGATGTCTTTGCACCCATTTTCTATGAGCTAGAGTCAATGGAGGCCTTGGATGTGGACAACAAAACTGATTTATTTTGTCTTCATTTTGTTTACATCCCCAGAATAAATCGCACATTAGAGGAGTTTAACCAACCGCTTCACTTACCGTTTGTGGTGTGGACTGCGTCGGTGGAGCGATACCCTGAAGTGCAGCCTGTACACCGAACATTACCGCCCTCTCCAGTTCATTTTGGTCGGAGCGAGGCCGCCATGTCTGCCTCTTCCCCTGCATGACCCACTGAGCCGCAGTCGGAGGTGTGGGCGGGGCTTCGTGATCTGAGGCTACGGCAAGGGGCGTGGTAGACAGGCGCTGACCGGCATAATTTGCATAATTTCTAAATATTTAGCTTTACACTTGGCGAGCGATTTAAGATTAAGATTTAGATTTAACATTTAGATTTAGATTTAGCATTTAGATTTGGATTTAAGATTTAGGTTTAGATTTAGCATTTCGATTTCGATTTAACATTTAGATTTAGATTTAGATTTAGCATTTATATTTAAATTTAACATTTAGATTTAGATTTAACATTTAGATTTAGCATTTAGATTTAGATTTAACATTTAGATTTAGATTTAGCATTTAGATTTAGATTCAACATTTAGATTTAGATTTAGCATTTAGATTTAGATTTAGATTTAGCATTTAGATTTAGATTTATTTTTCATGTGTACACATTTTTAACAAATATATAGAACAATCTGTTTTGCATGAATTTCTGTTGCAAATGAAGGAAAAATGAGCTAAATGTGAGAAAAGTGAACTAAATGTTCACAAAATGTCACCTGTTTAACAGTGATTGAATTTTTACAAACGGCGCCCCATAACCTTTGAGTGTAGACCTCAGGTAAGGGAATGAATCTGTTGCCTTTCAGTTCACTCACCTCTAATCCTGACACCAACATGCTCTAATAAACACAAATTGCAATTTGGCTACTACACAAATGGAATGAGCCATTTATTCCTACAAGAGAGGAAAGAA
This sequence comes from Dascyllus trimaculatus, assembly GCA_024666655.1. NCBI lineage: Eukaryota > Metazoa > Chordata > Actinopteri > Pomacentridae > Dascyllus > Dascyllus trimaculatus. The sequence continues at coordinate 44,803 of JAMOIN010000189.1, forward strand.
GGGAGGGACTTTTCTTCCAGCCAACTGTGAATGACAGAGACTTTAGTCCTTGATTAAAGTGTTCATCTGAGTTTATTATCATCCTAAAACCAAAATGGATCTGTTTGTTTGTCTGTCTACAGTATCTGTCAAAGTCTAAATTCATTTCTCTCATTGCTCTCAGATTAAATTGTGCAATTTGCTGTAGAACACTGTTACTGTATGCAACAAGAGGAGTGTTTTAATTAAAAGGAAATAAATGTGGAAATATAAAGAGAATCAATAAAAGGATCGATGATAAGAAATAATCAAATGTAGGAATATTCTTTGTCCATTTTGTCCTTGTTTACTTTTAATTGTGTCACTCCTATGATTCCACATTACTGGTCCAGATTCCACAATCCTTCTTTGTGATGTCACTCAATGGAATGATGCTACAACAAGTGTATAAGCAGAGACCTCAGTCACAACTCATTTCACTTTCATCTGTTCACACCACACACAAGAAAAGCACACTTCATCTGCTCTTCAAGTGCTTTGATTTGAACTAACTTGACATTTAAACATGTCTGTTTCAATCCTCAACAACTAAACTCTGCACTTGTCAGGACTCTCAAGTCAAACAGGTGACAAACACTAAAACACCAACATGATCTCAGTCATTGTGAAGAGACTTTGATTCATGTGTAAATGTAGAAATATGTTAAATATGTGCTCATAAGTGATTTTCAGTGACTGTTTTAGGATGAAATCCATGTGAAATGATTTTTGGTGGAGCTGAGGATGAGTTTGTTTGTGTGCAACAGGCTTTTGTACAGTTAACTGTAACCTATAAAGGAGCAGCCTGTGCTCTCTGATCCACATTTAACCTTCTTATCCTCTATTTTTACAAAAATGTGCACAAAGTACAAACTGATTGACACAAATAAATAGCAGTGAAGCTGAAGATCAGGCTGAAGACAAAATCAAAGTAGAAAACAAACACAAAGACTCCAGCTGAGCTTCAACTCAGTCAGGCTACATTCACTTTAAAATGACAGACCTGAGACTATGTTGGATTCAAACTGATCATAAATCAGTGATGTACATTGAATCTATTGTTTAGAATAGAAGAAAATGCTTTTATTGTCATCATACTTAATGTACAACGAAATTTCAAAGACAACTCTGGTGGTGCAAGAAATACAAGTATAGAAGATAAATAAAATTAAAAGTAAATTATATAAATGTATTTACAAGGGAGCCAATAAGAATATGAATGTGCAGTAGAGAGCACGTTAGCAGCAGTGGAATAAATATATTGCACAGTGGAAGATGACTGAAACACTTAAACAGCATGTTGGCAGTTCTTGTGTGTTCAGTACTCTGATCGCACTGGGGTAGAATGTCTTAATAAATGTAGAAGTGTGGACCTTGATGGACCTGTACCTCTTCCCTGAGGGCAGCAGTGAGAACAGGCTGTGGCCGGGGTGTGAACTGTCTCAGGTGATCCTTGTGGTCCTGCACAGACACCTGGTGTTGTAGATGTGTGACAGAGAGGACAGCTGCACTCCTATGATGCTCTGTGCTGACTTGTGTGGGACTGATCTGGAGGACAACATAATGGCAGGATAAACTGGTAGGAGCACTCTAGAGATTGGCCCAAAGGCTCATCAGGTAGACTAGGAGGCTTAGGAGGCAAAGAAAGAGATGTGATCTTTGTGGAGGGTGAGCAGGAAGCCAGTAGTGAATGTGTGTCCTCAGAGATGGTGAACAGGACATTGGAGATTAGTTCAGGCTGCAGGACAAGTAGAAAGCTGGGAGCCAAACAAGTTGGGTGGTTGACTGGTCCCAGCAGGCAGAACAGACAGATGATCATGTGGCCGGGGTGAACATTGATGGTTGACTCTGGATCTAGTTTAGCATCAGTTTAGATGCTGGCTGACTTTGGGACAGATGTTGCATCAGGTGACCCTGAGGCAGTAAAACTGTAGGCTGATTGAGAAACAGATGTAGTGTCAGTGAACTTGGTGACTGGAGAGGTATCAGCTGATTTCAGAGCAGTCTCTGCAGAACAGGAGTAACGTCAGCTGACTCTTGAATCGTGTCTGTGCTGTTGACTCTGAGTGGATGAGTTAAAGATTCAACAAATACATCAACTAGTTAAACATTCCATCAATCCGAATCAGAATCCTGTTTATTGCCAAGTAATTTTTACATTACGAGGAATTTGTCTTGGTCTGTTGGTGCAAACAGTTAAAAAGGTTTTACTAAAAAAGCAGATAGCAGGAAATAAAATAATATTAAGGATGTGAAAAACAAAAGAAGTAGAATAAGATATATACAAATAAATACACTAACATATGTACACAATGTCAGATGGATGGTGCAAGACAGTGCAAAAAGAGGAGTTGTGCATTCATGTCCATGACAAGTGTCTCTGGGGGGAGTCAATGGAGGTCAGGGGCCTTGTTGATGATACTGGCTGCAGATGGGAAGAAACTGTTTTTGTGGTGTGAGGTTTTGGTCCTGATGGACCGCAGCCTCCTGCCAGAGGGGAGTGGTTGAAAAAGTCTGTGTCCGGGGTGTGAGGGGTCAGCTACAATCCTCCTTGCTCGCCTCAGAGTCCTGGAAGTGTACAGGTCCAGGAGGGATGGGAGACTGCAGCCAATCACCTTCTCTGCTGAGCGAATGATACGCTGCAGCCTGCCCTTGTCTTTGGCAGTGGCAGCAGCGTACCAGATGGTGATGGAGGAGGTGAGGATGGACTCTATGATGGAGGTGTAGAAGTGTACCATCATAGTCTTTGGCAGGTTGAACTTCCTCAGCTGCCGCAGAAAGTACATCCCCTGCTGTGTCTTCCTGGTTATTGAACTGATGTTCAGCTCCCACTAGAGGTCCTGGGAGATGACAGTTCCCAGGAAACGGAAGGAGTCCACAGTGTCCACCTGGGTGTTAAACAGGTTGATGGGGACAGGTGGGGCTGCGTTCTTCCTGAAGTCCACCACCATCTCCACTGTCTTTAGAGCATTAAGCTCCAAGCTGTTCTGGCTGCACCAGGTCACCAGATGGTCAATCTCCCACTTGTAGGCAGACTCGTCACCACCAGAGATGAGTCCAATGAGGGTGGTGTCATCTGCAAATTTCAGGAGCTCGACTGACTGATGACTGGAGGTGCAGCTGTTAGTGTATAAGGAGAAGAGCAGAAGAGAAAGGACGTAGCCTTGGGGGGAACCAGTGCTGATGCAACGGGAGTCAGAGACATGATCACCCAGCTTCACGTGCTGCCTCCGGTTGGATAGGAAGTCTGTAATCCACCTACAGGTGGAGTCAGGCACGCTGAGCTGAGAGAGCTTGTCTTTCAGAAGAGCCGGGATGATTGTATTGAAGGCAGAGCTGAAGTCCACGAACAGGATACTGGCATAGGATCCTGGGGAATCCAGGTGCTGGAGAATGTAGTGGAGTGACATGTTGACAGCATCGTCTGCAGACCTGTTGGTTCTGTAGGCGAACTGCAGGGGGTCCAGGAGTGGGTCTGTGATGGATTTGAGGTAAGACAACACAAGGCGCTCAAAAGACTTCATCACCACAGATGTCAGGGCGACGGGTCTGTAGTCATTAAGTCCTGTGATCCTTGGTTTCTTAGGGACAGGGATGATGTTATGACCCTCTGGGTCATTAAGTTAGTAGCTTGGGGCTTGTCTCTCTCCTCTCCTCAGGTGTGTGTGTGTGCAGCAGGACAGGAGCTGGAACAGGTGGAGGGCCCTGATTCGCCAAATGGGGAGCTGCCGGATTGGCTAAGAGGATGTCCCAGCCTTTTAAAAGAAAGTATCCACTCTCTCTCTCTCCTCTCAACAAAGAGCCAGCCGGCTGTGTGTGTGTGAACGTGCGTGTATGCTACCTACTGTAGCTTTGAGAAAGCTTAGTTGAGATCCCTCCGTGTGTGTAGTCGAGTACTAGTTTCTGAAGGTAGTATTTGTTGGAGTGTTTCACCTTGTACATAGTCTGCACCGGTAAACCTAGAGAGTGAGCTTCCCTTTTATTTTGCAAGTTTTTTCCTTTTGTTTTGGTTCAGAATTTTTAGGTTAGAAACCTGTCTTTTGTTTGGTTGTGGTTTTTCTTTTGGAAGAGAAGTTTTAGGTTAACAGGGAATTTTGTTTGTTGTTTTATGGCTCTGCTCAATTTGTTCAATAAATCTCTTTCGTTTGAATTGATTTTTACCAGTCTGGCTGGCCTTTCTTGAGGGTGGGAGAGGGCCACACATGCTACGGTCAGGTTTCCCTCGGCCTGGCTGTAACAATGATGGTGGAGGTTTTGAAGCAGGCTGGAACATGGCAAGTCTCCAGTGAGGTGTTAAAAATTGTCTGTGAACACTGGGGACAGCTGGTCAGCACAGTGTTTCAGGGTGGATGGAGAGACAGAGTCCAGCCTGGCTACTTTACGGGGGTTCTGCCTCTGAAAACAATGCACACCAACACACCGAGGCAGCCGTCCACAGCGCCATCTTGATCGATGATCAAATAAACCATCCAGCATCCATCCAGACATCACTTACTGAGAGCTGCTGTCACTGTTGTCCTCTTTGCTGTGGTTCAGAAACGAGTGCTTCAGAGCATGGCTTGGTGAAATTCCTTTCTGAGGATTCAGATGCAGCATCTTCTTCAGGAGGATGACAAATGTCACTTTGTGGTCATCACTGTCCACATCTGGATACAGCTGCATTTGGAGAAAGATTGAATAATTGTTCAAAACAGCACAGATGTTTGAAAGCAGCATTTCCATGTTCAGACCATCAAGGAGTCCCTACCTTCACCAGCACAGACAGACTGTTGAACCTGGTTGAGTAGTGACTCAGAATTTGAGGCTGGAAGCCAGTCATGGCTTTGTACTCTTCAGGTGTCTGGAAAACAACAGAATGTATTTGATCTGTTAAAAACATAAAAGCAGTTGCAGGAACTTTGGCCAAATGTACAAAAATATGTGCAGGACAGGCTTTCATACCTTGAGTGTCCATGTGTGCTCTGTGGCACTGACACCTCTGAGGGAACAGCGGGCTGCCGAGGTACATGGTGGTCACAACAGCAGCCACAGACCACATGTCTGCTGCCTGGGAGATGGGAAGGTCCAGAATAATATCAGGGGACCTGAGGAAGGAAGACAACAGTCAGTGATTCCAGTGACTTCCAGCACAGGTTTACATGTTGATGATTGTCGGTGACATCAGATCAGATGAGTCAAAGAAGAGCAGCAGTAACTGATGTTGGAGGACAAATCTTCAGACCCACCTGTATCCAACAGGCTGCATGAAGGAGCTGGACTTGACTTCAGCAGCTGGGATGGCTGAGCCAAAGTCAATGAGTTTTACTGTGAAGGGCTGCTGGTCTTCCTGCTTCACCAACATCACATTATGTTCTTTAATATTTGTGTGAATGATGCCAGCAGTCTTCAGAGAGTGGAGTGCAGAGAGCAGCTGCAGGGAAAGAAGAAGAAACAAAGACTGAATTTTGAAGTTCACATGTTGCTGATATGTTGATCTGATATGTTCTGTCAATCAGTAGACATTGTCTGGTGATACAATCATCAAATCCACGTACCTGCTGTGTAATGGGTCTGATTACATGAAGTGAGAGAGGTTCTCCACGTCTCTTCCTCAACAGTTCATGAAGGTTCTTGTCCAGCATTTCAAAAACTAGACAAGTGTGTCCTTTGTGATCAAAGTTCTCGTAGAACTGAACAGTGTGGACGGGATCAAGGCCTTGGTTCTTCTTCAGAATGTCCAGCTGGAGAGAAAACAGAAGACATGAGACAGATGATGCAGCTCAGTGACAGTTCATGTTAACAATGGGATGAAATGTGTGAGACAATGACTCAGGATCTACGTTCCTGCTGGGCTGCTGGGAGTCTCTGCTCATCTTCTTGAACATTTTGATGGCCACAGTGTCTTTGGTATCCGTTATTGATGGGACAAATGAACTGAAGCCTCGAGGCGTGACTTGAGAAAAAGTGGGCGTGTCAGATGAAGCCTTGCTTCGAGGCTTGTGTCGCGTCCGAGTAAATCACGTGACCGATGACAAACGAGGCCTCGGTTTGCTCGGGTTACGTCATTGGTTCATTCAAAGTATCGATTCCTCATATAAGCGCTTCAAATCTTGCGGCACACTGTGGGTTGTGTCGGCGTTTGGAGAGAGTTGTCAGGTGGTTTGTGAGATAGTGAGTTAGCAATTTAGTGAGTGAGTCAGATTAAAAAATAGAGGTAGCAGGAGAATAGTTGGAGAAGTAGAGAGGTAGTGGTTTAGGAGTAGAGGCAGTTAGATTATTTCCCCTATTTTAGGGTTTTGACGTGAGCTATTCCATATATATACTTTTCTTTTACACCTGCTTGTGAGTTGGGTGAAATCATGGGTGTTTGTGTGTATGCATGTGTGTCAGTTATTAAGTTTGTCAGTGATTTCACTCCTCTCTTTGGTGTGTGCACCTTCTTCTGCAGTCACAAACTTCTCTACACCACCTTCCATGTCAAGAACTCACTGGGAACCCACAGTTTTACAGCAGGGCCTGCAAAGCCTGATGTTCCGTGACATATGGTCTTAAAGATAATATATGACAATATATTATATGTTATCTTAAGTATATGCTTTTTTTAGGAAAGTGTGTACAACATGGTGGTATTTTATGCTTCATGAATTAAGATTTGTTGCATTTGTTTTCATGTTTGCATTTAGCAAACATGACCTGGCAGAGGCCAACATCTTACGGAATGAGGATCCACTCGTGTATTGGAAGAACAGTAGAACGCAGTATCCACATTTGTACAAGCTTGCAACAGCCTGGCTATCAGCGCCAGCATCCTCTGTACCCTGTGAGAGGGTGTTTTCAAAAGCAGGCGAAATTTTGTGCAAACGAAGAAATCGCCTGAATCCTTGTACACTGGAAAAACTTTTATTTTTAAATAAAAATGAATGAAAATGCAAACTCTTGTATTGTTTTTATTGCAGGTTTAATTAAGAACAAAGCCACATGTCTCTATGGGTGTTCATATGCATGCACACATACACATACTATAGATGCATTCAATGTTAATTGTTCCTGCATAACAGAGATATTCATACCAAATTTCAGGTCAGGTCATATTTTCATTTGAACACCAGATGGCAGTATTCACTGTTTCAGTGAGGCCTCGAGTAGTGAACCTTTTACTGAAGCAATGGGTTGGAAAGCCTCAGTGATTCATGGGGCTTCATTTGACCATCACTAGTATCCGTCACTCTGCACTGAGCCACGTCACTAAAGCAGCCCTGATACCTGAAGCTCCCAAACTGCTAATCAGTGATCCTACCAGACTTCAGGTCCCAGGGTTTGAAGTGTGACTTGTCAGGTCCTGATACACAAACAGCCTGTGCTCTCTGATCCACATTTAAGCTCCTTTGTAGGTTACAGTTAACTGTACAAAAGCCTGTTGCACACAAACAAACTCATCCTCAGCTCCACCAAAAATCATTTCACATGGATTTCATCCTAAAACAGTCACTGAACATCACTTATGAGCACATATTTAACATATTTCTACATTTACACATGAATCAAAGTCTCTTCACAATGACTGAGATCATGTTGGTGTTTTAGTGTTTGTCACCTGTTTGACTTGAGAGTCCTGACAAGTGCAGAGTTTGGTTGTTGAGGATTGAAACAGACATGTTTAAATGTCAAGTTAGTTCAAATCAAAGCACTTGAAGAGCAGATGAAGTGTGCTTTTCTTGTGTGTGGTGTGAACAGATGAAAGTGAAATGAGTTGTGACTGAGGTCTCTGCTTATACACTTGTTGTAGCATAATTCCATTGAGTGACATCACAAAGAAGGATTGTGGAATCTGGACCAGTAATGTGGAATCATAGGAGTGACACAATTAAAAGTAAACAAAGACAAAATGGACAAAGAATATTCTTACATTTGATTATTTCTTATCATCGATCCTTTTATTGATTCTCTTTATATTTCCACATTTATTTCCTTTTAATTAAAACACTCCTCTTGTTGCATACAGTAACAGTGTTCTACAGCAAATTTCACAATTTAATCTGAGAGCAATGAGAGACATGAATTTAGACTTTGACAGATACTGTAGACAGACAAACAAACAGATCCATTTTGGTTTTAGGATGATAATAAACACAGAATGCCACACGTCTGACCATCTTCAGTTTTTTAAAGTGGTGAGTATTGATTGAGTTGACGATGTGTAAAATCTGAGGTCATAGCTAACGTTAGTTTTTGAGTTAAAAAAGAAGTGACGTGATTTTTTGGCCACATATGATCTTCAGTGGTCCAACCAGTTATATCACGGTGAAAATGTGATTAAAACATTTCAGTGTTTCTGTCTACTCCGATATTCCACCAATCATAAAACCTTCATTTCTAATCCTCAGTGTCTGAATCAGGTGCTTTTTGTGACGTGTGAACAGGAAAAAGATCTGAGGATGTCTCAGAGACGCCGGTGGGAGAGTCAGAAGAGCAAGAAGAGCGAGAAGAGCCAACTTACTGAGGCATCCCAGCACGTCTCTAAGTCCCGTCCTAAAGCCTTTCAGTAGCCTCTTGGATCTTTAGCTGCTGGAGTGAAGGTGGATGGAATAATTCCTGGGAATTGCCGGAGTAGAGTAAAACCAACGCTGCAATCCTGACCTTTACCAACTGACTGACTGTCCCTGGTACTGTGAGTACTGGTGTGAGCACTGTAAATATTATCACTATTAGGTTGTTTCATGGTGCTAAGAGACGCTGTTCACCTGACTTATTAACTTGATTTCTACCAAGGAGGAACCTCTCACAAGGAGGTTATGTGATGGCCAGCGTTGGTTTGTTTATTTATATATTTTTTGTGTAATAACTTGATTTATGTTTTCATCAGTTATCTGTTCTTCTTCTTGATACTGCTGCTTAAAATATGAGCTTACTGCCACCTGCGGGTAAGATGTGGGAACTGTAGGTGTGTGTGTGATGTGTTTACTTTCATTATAACAGAGTGGATAAAGTTTGTTATGTTTTCATAGTGTTAAAAAAGAGTTGAACCGGAAGTAAAGAAAACCGCAGGAGGTTTGGCGACGAAGCGTGGTGGAGCGAGATGGCGGAGAACATAGACATATATACATTGGTATGTATGTCTATGGCAGAGAAGATGTCAGTCGTCACCCAAACGTAGATTCATGCTGAGAAATTATGATTTATTCACTGAGAGACACTGGAATGACTTTGGCTGCTTACTGATGAATCGAAGTTCATGTGGGAGAGTTTGGACTTTATTACAGCGGAGTAAATGTTTAGTCTTTACTACTGTGAAAGTATCTAGCACTACTAGCTTAGCCACGCTAGCATCGTAACGGTCGCGTCGTCTGGATGAGGCAATAGTATGTGTCTGCAGAGCCGGAGACCGCACGAATACGGCCGCACGAATACGGCCCTACACTTCCTGTAACTTTGGAGCGCTTTTTAAAGACAGCGCCACCTACCGCAATGGATGTTAACTACAGTGCACAATTTACGTTTTAAATTGTGATTTCACTCAAAATATACTTACAACATAAAACGCTTATTCAAGGAGAAATCCCCATCATTTTAACCCCCTATAAGTTTTTCTACGGAGCCGCAGGTTGCTCTTTCTGGACCACAGCGATATGACGGAAATTTAAGGTCCGCCTACTTCTCGGGCACCGTTGTTTGCGTTGATGCTAAAGGAAGTATCATTTATCGCCATGATGGACCGCGGTAAAGACGTGAGTGGTGACTGTGAATCGTTTTATTAGTTTAACTGTATAAAACAAATAAACGATTGATTTAGAGCGTTTTATTGTTTAACGTTGTAAACATTTCTGCTGTTTTCATTTCCGAAACAAAGATGTTAACTTACTAAACTGAGAAACAAGCTATGTTTGAGCACAAATTAGCACAGACGACCACTTTTATATAGTTCCGCTGCTGTAAAACCAATGCTTAGCTTGTTTGGTAATTTGTTTAACTCAGTCCTCGCTAGATTTTGGCAGCCCAGGTCCAGGTGATGATAATTAACTACAAGCAGCATATGAATTAACCCTTGACCAGATGGTAAAAGCATGTTGAAATGATCTCTTCTTGTTAGAACTGCTGGTGTTCTACTGGTTCTGAGGCATAGTTTACCAAGAAACTTTATGGACCTCTGTTATTAGTTTTTCCATCTGTGACTGGTTCAAATGTCTGCTGTGAAAAAGGTTCAACTGTGAAAATACATTTTCTTCGTAGTTAGACTTTTCATGATCACATTTTATTGTGATGCTGAGACACTTAGTGTACTTAATGCTCAGTTTTGATGTAAGCTTATCCTTCACTCCTTTACGTCATCTACTCTGTCTACTGTACAGCCTGTATGAAGTTGCATCATTACACAGATTGAATCCAGGACAGAAAATTTTAAATGTATTTGTCCACCTCTCGGATTAAACTTGATTTATGTTTATTTATGTTTGCAAATGATCTGAAAATGTTCAATTCCTCTCTTTATTTGAAGATGCACATAACAATTCAACAAGGGAGATCTCTCCCTGTGTTGAACAGATGCACCACATGTTGCAATGATTATCATTGCCCTTTCTGCTGCTCAGCAATGTTCCGCCCGCAAAAGTTGAGCAAAGTCAGAGCCCATGTGGAAAGTCATTTCAACAGGGCAGTTTTCCATGAAGGTAAAGTTTGAAAACACTCTCCCAAGAAATATAAGTGGTGCTAAAATATGTCTGTGCATTAAAAGCAAATGTTATGATTAACTCTATTTGAGCTATCAGAATTTGTTCCAGTCTGATATGACTGTGTTGTCCAGATACTTGATTCAGGTTTTTTGTATTTATAATTTACATTTTCAAATGATATTGGACACACAATAATGAAACAACATTTGTGTGCCAACATTTTAGGATATACAATTCACAGATGTGGATTAAATTGCCGACCAAAAATACATTACCACTGCATCTATTGTCAGTCAACATTATCCCGCAAACCAGATTTCGTCAAACATTTGTCTTTGTGCAAAAAGATGCACTCTGCTCCAATTCCCTGCATCCCAACTTCAGTGGCCACCACCGCCATCCCAGCATCAGCCACCACCGCCATCCCAGCATCGGCCACCACCGCCATCCCAGCATCACCCACCACCGCCATCCCAGCATCGGCCACCACCGCCATCCCAGCATCGGCCACCACCGCCATCCCAGCATCACCCACCACCGCCATCCCAGCATCGGCCACCACCGCCATCCCAGCATCGGCCACCACCGCCATCCCAGCATCACCCACCACCGCCATCCCAGCATCACCCACCACCGCCATCCCAGCATCACCCACCACACCAACTGGATTGCTGCAAAGGGTTCTTGTGAAACCTGTAGTGCAAAAAAAATGTCCCATATGCAAGGTTCTCATGAATAAAAGAAATTTAAAAAGGCACATAGAAAGGAAGCACACAATCAAATCTAAGGACATAACAGCAACTTCCCACCTCCAGAGTGAATGTATAGATCCTGAGAATGGAGTCTATACTGTCCACAAATCTTTTCTAGGCACCAGTGTTCCTTTGCATGTTCAGAATAAAATATGGAGTGAAAATCAGCATGTTTCGTGCGAGTCAGCTGAGTGCCAAGTAAACATGGAGCTGGCATGGCAGAGTGGACTCAAAGCATATCAATGCATACACCTGAAATCAATAGCATACTGTACATTGTATGCTTCTTCCCCTGTACTATTGGAAGAAACACTTTCTCAGATGGTGAGCAGCAAGTGGTTTGGTGAGGATAAAAAGAAACTGTGTCTCGATCTACAAAATCTTGCCAAACAGAACCATCTACCTCTCTCTGTTCTCTCAGAAATTGGAACCCCCAAAACAAAGAAATACATATCAATTTTTGAGCCCACAGTTTCATATTATAGTCGCCTCGGAAGAATAATGGTGTCATATGACACAAAAAAGAATTCATGGCACTGTCCTTGTGCAAAGACAAAGAGATCCTGCCTCCACAAATACATTGCAAAGTGGCACTTATTTCAGACACACCATGAGCTGTTTGGGAAAGTCCAAAGCACCGAGGAGGTGGAATTGCCAGGCACACAGACATCAGCAATGGACATAGACAGTCACGAAGAGGTTGAGATCAATGACAGTCCGTATCCACCAAAACACAAGAAAACAATGGAAGGCATGGTTCAGTACATTCTGAAGAACAAAAAATTACCTGCTGTCCTGCCAGAACAGTTTAGGCTTCCATCAGTGGAAAAGCAGTACCCATTGCATCTCATTCCAGAGGAGATGATGTGCCAGCACTGCCCACAACATGTTCCCCTCAGTGACCCAGTCCTCGTTACAAACAAGGCAAAAATCCTCACTAGTACTCGTATCATTGAAGGTATGTCAAAAATGGAAGTTTATGGATATTTTATTAAAATTTACGATGCTGGTTTTTCTTTACTTTCAGTTCGGTGGTAGTTTTATGTGTTGTGACTGTACTATGATTCTTGTTGAATCTTTGGATTTCCAGATGTGTCTACGTACTGTAAATCATGTCATCAATGTGGAACTTTTTACCGTTGCCAAGAGTGGAAAGATGGCCTCCACAATTTCAATGACCGGATACTCCTTGATCTTCCTTTATGTCTTACCATAAGGAACATGCTCCAGGTAATTAACTAAACTGTCTCAAGCTTGATCTGTGAGTGGATTACTTAATTTTGTGTATGTATAAATGCACAAATACATTTTTTCAGTACCTTTTGTTTTTTTATGTTTCTCTCGTAGGTCCATACTGCAGTGAGCCGAGTGGTTGAGTATTTGGAATTGAGTACAGGAGTAAAATACCCATCTGCTGATACAGTCCTCCATGGCTATCTTCACTTTGAAGCCCTGACAGACCATGAGTATGAGTATTCTTGTGTCACTTGTGGAGATCATCCACCAGTAGTCATCATGGATCTCCATAAAAAGGGAGCCTTCCATTTGTCAGGTAAAAGTGCTTTCATAGAATAGACAGTGTTAGTTACAGACTGAATTACTCTCTCATTTAACTGTTTGTGTAATGTTTTCACATTGTTTCTTTAGTTAGTGACCTTCCACAACCCCCAGACGATTTCAATGGAGAGGTTGACATTGGACTGTTTTGGGAGGCACTTTCAATGGAAAGGATTGGGCGAGGATTTGTAACAAGTAATTAATGACTAATTACTAAACATCTTAAACTTTTATCAGTGGTTGCAAAATAGAGATGAACACATCAGCAGAAGTAGAATGTTCCATAACATGTTTAAATTTTTCAATGTGCCACATATTTTCAACTTCGAGATGTATTAATATAATTTTCTTTTGATATATCCAAAGGTCACCAAAGCAATCCATTTGCTGTTCTGCCATCGTTCCACTTTTGGGCACCATGGATTGGGAGAAATACACGCCGTGCAAACTGTGTCCTTAACACAGAATTTCAGAAGGTCTGTCCACCAAAACAGGCAGAGGTCTGTGAAATCACAGTCACAGAAAGCCAGCTGAGAGATGAACTCTACAAGCAGAAGGTGAAGACACTATCTAAAATGCAGTATTTATTCTGATTTTCCTTTTAGGAGTTATTTATGGGCTGTGATGTAACCAAAATCATTGAGGTGTTGTATTTAATAGGTTCCAGTGATTAGGAAATTATGCAGGGAGTGTGGACTGGATTCGTCTGGATCACGCACTGACCTCCTTGTGAGATTGAGCAATGAAATGAAATCAAGACAGACATATGACAAGGTTTTTCAGAAAATATGGGCTGCCTCAGGTAAGTTAAATTTCACTCAGTGTACATATGTGGGGAGCTACTTTATTTGTCAGACTTCCGCAGGGGTTATTTTTTCCATTATCTGTGTTTTGTCCAAAATTGATTCTGTTTAATTCTCTTGTTTTCTTCCCAGGCGGTTGGGCTGTGATTATGTGCCCATGCGGGGTCGTATATAGCATAAAGTGCAACATTCGAGCAGAAAGCCCACGTGACTTCGCTGACCTCCTGCTCTCCTGGACACACATGCCAAATATTGTTATATATGACTTTGCACGTGGACTAGCCACGCATACAAATATAAGAGAACCTGAAAGATTGCCTTTTAACCCATTTGAAGGACGGTTAAGGGCTCCAAGCACAGACAACATATCACAAGCCAAAGCTGGAAAACTGAAAGTGTCGCTACCTTGGCTGAACAGGAAGAAACTGGCACCAGACTGTGATGGCCATCCAATAACTGGTTCAGCAGAGCATTATGCTCTGTATGACCGTTTCCATGAGGACAATACAAAGGATCCCCGAGATGCCCTGCGGAAACTTGGCCTGGTCCCACAACTTGCAGGAAAAGTCAATAGTCAAATAGCGGAGCAGCTGTTTGCAAAAATGAAAAAAAACAATTATTTCTTAAACATGGCTTTACCATCGACCCATCTGTTTCTCATGAGAAATATCATCCACCACCACAACACCAACAAAAACAAAAAACGACTAGTCACCATAAAAAGGGCCTTTAATACTGAGGTAGCAATGAACGTCTACAACCAGGCAGTGTTGGGTAACTTCAAACCTAATTTTGCTGAACAACTAAATTACAACACATTCATTATTCATTGTATTTGATTCCATAACTATTTATTTACACTTTTTCAGGAAATCCAAGATCCTCAGATACATGCACTACTGTTCAACATGGTCCAATGGACACTGAGGAACCACCAGGTGAGTAATGATGCTCTTGTCCTGTCATGTTTAGAATTTTTTTTTCTGTCTAGAGGTTAAAACACTTTAAAAAAAGCTTATATCATATCAGGATTGGACACTTATTTCCCTTTATGGTATAGCTTTTTTAATAGAAGCACTAATATGTCATTGTTAGTCTTTACTGCCATTTTCTATATGAATTTCAGTTAAGGTAGTGCCCCCCAGAGCGGCCGTTGATGTGCCCCCCAGAGCAGCCATTGGCTGTTCAGAAACACCTAAGCCTTGGGAAGAAGACTGGAATCCTATCCAGGAACAACTGGCAAGTTAATCAGTAGAACTATTATTAGTTTGTGATGGCACATATACTGTCTAACTAATACATGTTATGTGTAGCTAAACTACGTGCTGGACAAGACACGGCCTGCAGGAGAAATTATCATGAAAGAAGGGTCCGTGTGTGTCACACGAGAAGAATTCTGGACCCTAGGGTTGCAAAGAAACATGGATTCCAATGTGAGTAGTGAACTGGTAAAAACAAGAAAAGCAAAAACCTTGTTTGTTTTTGTGTTTATTCCTTTTCACTGCTGAGTATTACATTGCCTCTTACAGATTGGAAATGCCTGCATGAAACTGATTTATGAAGCAGCTCAGCAACACGTATGTAATTTAAAGCAAAAATGGCACTTAAAGCTTAAACAATGCAGTTGTACAGTCCATTTTGTTATCATTTTGTTTTTCTTTATTTTTTCATAGGGAAAAGACATTTATATAGAGGATATGTATGTCATTCCTACATGGAAGCGCACACAGACCAACATTGTTACCAACTTCCCAGTGAGTGTATATAAAATACCAAATTATGTTTGTGGCTGTACAAATGTTCATCTGTATAATGACAAGATGTTTTATTTATGTTAGGAGGATGTCGACATGAAAGACTTCTTAGTCTTTCCGGCGTGGACCAAGGCAAACGGGCCAGATCACTTCGTTCTTTGTGTAATGAAATGACACTGTTCTAGATACTAGATGGTAGATGTTGTGGGATTATGTTCAATTTATGTGCATTCTAGCAATGTTGACTCCAGTTCTACTTCCCTGACCTAATGGCTTTTTAACTTCTGTGCATCTTTTCACCTATTATCACAATAAAGATCATGAGGCCCCTCCTGAGAAAAAATGCTCTTTTTAGACTCTCAGTACACCATGCATGACTCAGGGTTTGGCGACGCTGAATACAGAGCCATCTTTAGGTTTACAAATGAGACATACTGTTTGCCACGTTCATGTTCTTATTGCTGACTATGTTTGGGGCTACGTTACTATAGCCTGTGATGCATTTTTGGATTTCGTTTTTATAGCATGTGATGCATGTTTTGGGCTACGTTCCTATAGCCTGTAATGCATGTTTTGGGCTACGTTCCTATAGCCTGTAATGGTTTGTTTTCACCACTTTCTTATTGCGATATGCCTCAATGGTTGTCACAGCTATCAGTTTCATATGATTTAATGTATTTTCTTATCAATGATATTTTCACTAATTTCAGAATAGAATCTTAATCTTTTTTTGAACATCTGTACATGGTGCTGCTCCAGCTTAACCTCACACAGAACTTTGTCTGTAAAATAGATTTTGAAACATGTGGCAGCCATTGTAGGCTTACTTGCATCAGCACTGAAGAACTGCAAGAGTTCTATTCTTAATCTCAAAATATCCTTTAATTCAATTTTGTGTTGTTTCTTTTTCTCTGTAGAGATCTTGCTCAGCAAATTGATCCCATGAGCTGGACTGAGAAGACTGGGCTTGATATTGCGGTGACAAAAAAAGCATAATTAGCTACTCCACAATACTATTACTGTTAATACTACTGTACTTCATATAGAAGTCATCATGTAATGGAGAAGGCAGCAGTTTTCAGTTATGTATCTAATCTCTTCTGTTTTATTTATTTTAGGGCCTGCCACGCCAAATGTATGGAAATGACTGTGGGATTTTTATGCTTATGGTAAGGTTACATTTTTTAAACTTAGTATGTTCAAGCTTCTGTCAACAGTGCTAATAAAATGCTTTGTTTTCCATCTTATCTGTTACAGTATACGCTTTCCATTGTCACAAACCAAAGGTTTGAATTCCAGGAGGTTAGTTTTAAAAAATAAGTTTACACAAAGAAGAAACTGCTCTCTCCAAATGCTTTTGTTGTTGCCACATACTATTCATTTTTTAACTCAATTTTTTCTTTCTATTGTCACACTGCTTTCAGATGGACATGCCTTTGATACGGAAGTGGTGGTGTATTCTTCTCATGGAGCGTTTCCAAACAGAGGGGTATGACAGCCTGAAACAAAACGTGTATATAAATTTAGTTGCAAGTTAGGGGTTCACTTCCACTTCTACAAACTGATAACAACTATCAGTGCCATATCAGTAGTGCATCTGGTAACTACATTAAGTTCATCAGACTGTGGATGGCAGTCTTTGTCGAGAGTATTTGTGTGTCTCATTTTTTTCACCACTGTATTGGCTTTTTTTCCCATTATTTATCTTTGATGAATTTTGTTGTTTGAAAGGTATGGCAAGAGGTTCGCTTTCTGGACTAATGAAGCCAGAAGCCTGCTCCAAGGAACCCTGAAAGTTGTTTACAGAGTGCCGAGGCAGGGTGCCGTCACTGATGAAGTTCCGCTCCATATGCAGGCTGTCACTGAGCGCACTGCAAAGGAAACGAGACTGGTGGACTTCATTATCCAGTCAAAGGGAGTTGAGCAGCATTTGGTGGTACTTAGAATATGTTCCTGTTTTCTCATCATTGCAGACTGACTCAGAAAAGATTCACTTAGGGCCTTTGTTAGTAATATTATCAGTGGACAGAACATTTTTGGCTGTGTTTAGAAAGAATTCCTGAGTTTCAGAAATTCATTGTTTCTGTACTTTGGGTTGCCCTCAGGATGTACTTGGTGGCAAACGCTCTGCTTGGGCTCATCAGAAGTCTTGTTGCCAGATGCCTGTCTACCTAGATAGTGAGGAACAACAGGACAAGCTTTTTGCGTTCTTAAAGACTGTACTGCACAGAACTCCAACACATCTGAGCTTCACAGATGAAGTGCTGTTCATCTGTGGTGTTCTCTTTCCGGAGGTAGGCTTTGCCATTTAATACAATTATACATGTTTCTGCTCCTGCACTTTTATAGGCTAAATAAATAGCAAGCCTTTTATGGCACCATATGTGTATGTGCCTGTCTAACATGGCCTGCTCTGCTGTAAAATGAAATGTCAATTATATTGCTTAAAAATGAAACGTTTTCTTTTGGTAGGCCATCATATGTGGCCTGTCTATGCAGGACAATCTGTCCCTGCAGGTGGCTGAGCAGGTCTTCTTCAGTGGTCCAGCTTACCACCAAAGGTAAAGGATATACTTTGTTTTTAAATTTACACAATGCACTAAAATATTTTTGCTTTTTAACCATTTACTAATACAAGTAGTTGCCACCTTTGTTAAAACGTACCAGTGTTTGTGAATGTATCCTTTTCAAGTGTTGCCAGTATTTCTTTCAAGCCTGCAGTGATAATATTGTCTGACTACTATTTCAGTGAAGTGGAGGAATTCTCTCGAAGGATTAAAAAAGACCTGAAGAAAGAAGGCAGACTGTTCAGTTCATAAGTGTTGCTCATTTCAAAAGGAGGTATATTGGCATGAAATATTAAAAATCAAATATATTTTGCCAATGCAAATAAGTGAAGTATGTACAGTTTATCTGATATATCAGTGCTATATCTACTTATGCTTATTAATGTCTGTCTGTGTGTCTCTAACAGGAGGAAGTGAGATCAGAGGTTCCTATTCTCTCTTATGTTTGTGTGTGTGAGTGTGTGAGCGTGTTCAGCTTTTATTTGTATTTCATATTGTTGTGTAATATAAATAAATAAATAAATAAATAAATGTATGTAATCAGAGTTGTCCTTGTATTTTTTTCTCTTTTTAACCTTTCAGACTGTCCTGTTAGATCTGGACTCCACAAAGGCCATTACAGATGATTCCATTAATATTTTATCTGATAATTGCACAATTTGTCCAGATGCTAGCCTTAGCAATCAAGGTATGAGTGATAACTTGTGACATTGTAATACGTACTACTTAGGCAAATTAAACATTTAAAAGCATAGGTAGGACATGAAGTAGTACTTTGTGTGGGATACTTGGAGTGGTCCAGAAAGAGCAGCCTCCGGGATTTCTCCTTGAATAAGCGTTTTATGTTGTAAGTATATTTTGAGTTAAATCAGGTGGCGCTGTCTTTAAAAAGCGCTCTAAAGTTACCGGAAGTGTAGGGCCGTATTCGTGCGGCCGTATTCGTGCGGCCGTATTCCTACGGTCTCCGGCTCTGCAGACACACCCTTCTCGGTCCAGCGGATAGATCAGACTTCCGTGTCTCTGTGTGCCGCCTGGTCGGTCCTGTCACGGGTTGCCTGGTTACAGACGCTGCTACGCACTGACTGCACCGGCGCACCCGAAACACCACCATGTCCAAAGAAGCAAAAACATTTGCAAATGTACAGACGTGAGTGGGAAGAGTCGAACCCCTGGCTTAACAGCGTCAATGACGATGTGCACAAGGCAAACTGTAAAACATTATTTTTAATGGTTTTAAGTTTTTAATAAACATTCTTTTAATAGCCTATATGTAATCAATGAATGACCTTTGCCTATCTAATGAATAACTCACTCATAACTCTGATATGTTCACAGAACTTAATAAATACATGCATACACACATCAATAAGCTAATATATTCATTGTGCTGAGATAAGATTTAGATTTAAAAAAATGTTTGTAGAGAATCTGTATGTACAGTATTCTGCATTGAACTATTTATGTTTTTGCAGAAGTATTGCACACTGGTTGGTCGACAGCTCCACAAATAAAAGAAAGAAAACTTTCTGATGGACAGGTGATTGTGGGAGAGGATTGAGGAAAGGAGGAAGGAATGTTTTGCAGTTCTATTTTTATTTTGAATATTTTCACTTGGGGCACATGAATAAGGGCAGATGTACAAGTTTGCAAGTATTTTTCTTTTTTTTTATTTACTCTTAAAGTAAAAATGTCCTCAGGGATCACAAAGAGAGCCCCAACAAGTACTTTAAAGATCATAATGATTGTTCATTGGTCTGTTTTCCTTAATATTTGTTTATTATTGCACACTGCAGTAGGTAGGGTTGCCACCTTTCAGAAATGAAAATAAGGGACGCCCACCACGGCTCCTCTGGGCCGCTACCACCCGAGGAGTGGTATATTTAATTCTGAAAAAAGCATTTAGTCATACTTAAAGCTTTAAGTGCTTTATTACATGGAACTGTTAATGATAAACTGTGCAGTCACTGCAGTGTGAAATAATAAACAAATATTAAGGAAAACAGACCAATGAACAATCATTATGATCTTTAAAGTGCTGAACTTGTTGGGGCTCTCTTTGTGATCCCTGAGGACATTCTGCAAAACATAAATAGTTCAATGCAGAATACTGTACATACAAATTCTCTACAAACATTTTTTTAAAATCTAAATCTAAATCTTATCTTAGCACAATGAATATATTAACTTACTGATGTGTGTATGCATGTATTTATTAAGTTCTGTGAACATATTAGAGTTATGAGTGAGTTATTCATTAGATAGGCAAAGGTCATTCATTGATTACATATAGGCTATTAAAAAATGTTTATTAAAAACTTAAAACCATTAAAAATAATGTTTTATAGTTTGCCTTGTGCACATCACCATTAACGCTGTTAAGCCAGGGGTTCGACTCTTCCCACTCACGTCTGTACATTTGCAAACGTTTTTGCTTCTTTGGACATGGTGGTGTTTCGGGTGTAGACATTTTAAACGCGCCGGTGCAGTCAGTGCGTAGCAACGTCTGTAACCAGGCAACCCGTGACAGGACAGAGCAGGCGGCACACGGAGACGCAGACGCGGAAGTCTGATCTATCCGCTGGACCTGGCGTCGGGTCGTCGCTATATGGGTCCTACTAAGATGAAACTGGCTGCCATTAATATTTCCTGTGTTTAACTTTGTTCATTATAGAGTTTGGATAAGTGTGCGACAGATTTGTATGGGACATTTATGAAAATACGGAACAATTTGCGTCCTGTATTGATTCAATACGGGACGCAAAACTTAATTGTCAAATAAAGGACGATTCCGTATTTTAAGGGACGGGTGGCAACCCTATGTGTAGGGGCTAGACGGAGCGACGCAACGTATGTCGAAAGTGCGGATCTCAAACTATTTACCAGTTTTTACGGGCTCAAAGTAACAAAAGACCAACATGCTGTGTGGAACAGTAATGCGTTTGCTCTGCTTTGCCTGAGGCTAACTGTGCTAGCGGTACTAACAACCATGCTAACCGTACTTTGGTTTTGATTAGGCACCTGAGCTTTAGTAATCTGTCTAATCTAATATCAAACATGTCTCTGTTGTAAATTTCTATGTGTACATTTCTTTTACCTTTAAATGAGTTAAATGTAGTTACTGTTTGATGTTAATTTGGTTTCTAGCTATTTTGTGGTGTGTGGCTGTGTAACTGCTCAGATACAACGCTTAACTAAAGTTGTACAGACGGACGGACGCGCCGGCTCGTCCACAAAACATGACCACTTTAACACGATGTAGCAGAAAGACGGAGCCACGCTCGCGTTTGGAGCGCTTCCGGTGCGCGTTTGGTGCAGCATGAAACGGTAAAAACCGGAGATTCTGTGGAGCGAGACGAATGTGAAAAACACTCCTTTCCTATTGGTCTAAAGCAGGGGTGTGCAATCCTGGTCCTCGAGGGCCACTATCCAGCATGTTTTAGATGCTTCCCTCTTCCAACACCTGATTCACATCTCATCATCAAGCTCTGCAGAAGCCTGATAACGATCCTGATCATTTGAATCAGGTGTGTTGGAAGAGGGAAGCATCTAAAACATGCTGGATAGTGGCCCTCGAGGACCAGGATTGCACACCCCTGGTCTAAAGGCCACCGCAACAGCCAATCACGAAATTCTATGGCTGGGTTGCTGTGAGAGAGGGGGCAGATTTGGAGAGAACGCAGGCTGCTGCAGCAGAGCAGTGATATAGCCTAGAGGTGTCAGGTTACAGGCCACTCGGACACAAACTGTGTTTTGGAGTGGCACAAATAATTCCTGCAAAGTCTGAATGTGACACCTGATGATTTTGTAAATAGTTGTACAAGAACGCCTGGGAATTTGCTATATTTTAATGCAAATAGTGTCTGTAACTGTGTTGTTTGCCAAATTACTGCATTGTTTTTTGAAGTTTACTATTTATATTAGCATTCTAAGTTGTACAAATGGTTTGTCACACATGTTTGCAGTCCTCAGAGTAAAAAATCTAACTTTTTCCTACTCACATTTTGTATTTTTTTTGCAATCTTAGTGCCAGCTAGCAAGTTGTGCAGTACTGTCTATTTTTTTCAAATTTAAATGCTTCATTTTAGTCTGTGTTAATAAGCCACTTTTAAATGCAGTCCAGGCTTTTGCAGAGACAGTATAAACAGATGGTTAAAATATATTGCTGAATAAATCCTAAAAACAGTCTCACATTTGATGTGTATTTTTCCTGATATTGTCTGTAGGCATCATCATTGTTCAACTTTTTTGCTGGTGTTAAAAAACCTAACTAAAGATTGTAAAAATCAGCAATATCGTAGAATCGTAGAATTTAAATCGAATCGGCACCTAAAAAATCATGTGTTTATCCTTTACTTGTGCTTGTTCCAGGGACAGTCAATTGTTCATGTTTCTAATATACATTCCACCTTTCTTCACAGATGATAAAGAGAAAAAAGGAGGAACAACAGGAGGAATTGGTATGTCACTTATTTGTCATTTTGGTGTTGGCTGTAGCAAAGTAGTCTATAGGCAAACTTAAAGATAACACATTTATTTCACTGTCTTTTCCATGTCAGTTCATTAAGGATTCTTTGCTTACGACTAAGTAAAGCTGGGTACACACAATGAGATTTTGCAAATCTTAAGATATTTTTAATCTGTTACAGACCATACATATGCAGATAATAAATCTGTCATTAAACAGTTTTGATTGTATTGTCCAGTACTAAGTTGATTGTGCTGTCATGCACTCATACCTGGAACTGGGTAACTCTGCCCACCGGTTTAGTCATTGAGCAAAGCTAATATTTCTTAAGTTGATAATTGCTAAAAGAAAATGCTATGCTACTTCAACAGCTTTTCAAATGGGTTATGTTCTAATGTGATCTGCAAGTTAACTTTCAGTTTTTATTTTTTTTGTTTGTTTCAGGAGATCTGCGCCACAGAGGAATCTCTGTCAGACTCAAGCCATGATCTGGAGAGCGACTATGCGCCATCATCCCCTGATAGCTCTGACGATGATGACACTCCAAAGAAAAAATTCAAGGAAACGATGGTTGCAGAAGAAGAACAACACACAAGCTACAATGCGGACACTGAGGTTGAGGATGAAGAGGATGAAGGTGAGAGGACACCACCTGCAGTTACAGTGAAGACCTGCACTAAGGGAGAAAAAAGAAAGTGGGACAAGAGGCATTATTGTGTTTACTGCCAAAAAGTTCAAAGCAAAATGGCAAGACATCTAATGCGGAAACACACAGATGAAAAAGAAGTAGCCGTAGCAATGTGTCTTCCACCAAAATCTAAGAAGCGTCAACAGGCATTAGAGCTACTTCGCAAGAAGGGCGATTACTATCACAATATAAATGTGCTGCAGAAGGGACACGGAAATATTGTCACATACAGACAGCCATCAGAAAACACGGATGCAAAAGAATACTTACCTTGCAACATGTGCTATGGGTTCTTTTTGAAGTCCGATTTATGGAGACATGAGAAAGTATGTTGTAAAGAAATGAATGAACAAGTTGAGTCAAAACAAAAAAGAAGAGTTCAAACTGCTGCTTCATCTCTTCTTCCATACTCAGGGCAGTCAACAGAGAGGTGTTTGAAAATTGTCAGCAGAATGGTGATCGATAAAGTGTCCCACGAAGTAAAAAATGACCCACTCATATGTGAATTTGGAGATAGACTACTGGAGAGACATGGGGATGACAGATCCAAAGATGGTCATGTCAGTCAGAAGATGAGGGAGCTGGGCAGATTTTTACTTGCTGCCAAGTCCCTTGACCACAAAGTGCAGACACTACAAGATGTTTTAGTGCCACCTAAGTTTAGTTTAGCAGTGGCAGCAGCAAAAAAAGCATCTGGTTTCACAAAGTCCAAGTACAGGTACACTACACCATCTCTTGCTTTAAAATTAGGACACTCAATAAAGGCTGTATGTGACATTGTAGTTGGGCAGCATGTAAAGGCTGAAAATGAAGTGGCTGCTAGCAGAGTGAGGAGCTTCTTGGGCTTGGTTTCTGCAGAGTGGGACCTCTATGTGTCACGCCGTGCAAGAACAAACTTAGAAGAGGAGAAATGGAACAAAAAAGAAATGATCCCACTCACAGAGGATGTTATGAAGCTTCAGTGCATGTTGAAGTCCACAGAGGAGAAGGCAAAAGAGAAACTTTTGGAAGGCCCTAACCCCAGTGCGTACAAGATTCTCAGTGAGTGCCTTCTTTCAGAAGTCATTCTTTTCAACTGAAGGCGGCAAGGTGAAGCAGCGAAGATGCCTCTGCTTACTTACAGGAACAGAGCTAAAGAGGAACCAAATGAGGATGTAATGCAATGCCTCTCAAAACTGGAGCAGGATCTGAGTCACAAATTCACCAGGTTGGTGATCAGAGGAAAGCGGGGTCGAAAAGTGCCTGTGCTCCTAACAGAGGACATGACTAGATTGCTTGACTTCCTCATTGAAAAAAGAGGTGAGGATAATCACATTTTGGAAAGTAATGAGTATGTCTTTGCAAGACAGAATTCAGATTCACATCTGCGAGGTTCGGACTGTCTAAGGAAGTACGCAGCTGCAAGCGGGGCAAAGCGCCCTGAAACTCTCACATCCACCCAGCTGAGGAAACATGTTGCTACACTGAGTCAAATAATGAACCTAAAAGACAATGAACTGGATCAGCTGGCTAAGTTCATGGGCCACGACATTCGTGTTCATCGTGAATATTATCGGCTTACCGAGAACACACTCCAGCTCGCTAAAGTCAGCAAGCTTCTCATGGCGATAGAACTGGGAGCTGAAGTCTACAAAGGCAAATCTCTTGATGACATCGACCTAGGCTTAGAAAGTGAGTATGAAATGGATAATGCTGTTATATTGAAATAAAGAATGTCTGTGTTAAAAGGGGACATATCACGCTGATACAACATTTAATA